>JAQZBX010034312.1:0-25019 GCA_029593785.1 Cabassous unicinctus
ATCTAGGTTCATTAGAGAGATTGGTCTGTAATTTTCCTTTCTTGTAGCATCTTTGTTTGGCTTTGGTATTAGGTTAATGTTGGCATCATAGAATGAGTTAGGCATTGTTCCTTCTACTTCTGTTTTTTGGAAGAGTTTAAGCAGAATTGGTGTTAGTTCTTTCCAGAATGTTTAGTAGAATTCATCTGTGAAGCCATCTGGTCCTGGGCTCTTCTAAGTTGGGATGTTTTTTGGCTGATTCTATCTCTTTACTTGTGATTGGTCTGTTGAGTTCATCAATTTTTTCTTTCATCATTGTAGGCTGCTTGTGTGTTTCTAGGAATTTGTCCATTTCCTCCAAATTATCCTTTTTGTTGGCATATAATTTTTCAAATTATCCTCTTATGATAATCTTTATTTCTGTGGGGTCAGTGGTGATATCCCCTTCCTCATTCTTATTTTGTGTATTTGCATCTTCACTCATTTTTCTTTTTTAGTCTAGCTAAGGGTTTTTCTATTTTATTGCTCTCTTGAAGAACCAGCTTTTGGTTATGTTTCTTTTTTCTAGTGTTTTCTTATTTTTTATTTCATTTAGCCCTTCTTTAATCTTTGTTATTTCCTTCTTTCTACTATATTTGTGGTTAGTTTGTTGTTCTTTTTCTAATTCCTCCAGGTATGCAGTTAGGTCTTCAATTTCAGCTCTTTCTTCTTTTTTGATATATGCATTTATGGCTATGAATTTCCCTCTCAATACAGCTTTTTCTGCATCCCATAGGTTTTGATATGTTGTGTTGTCAATTTCATTCATTTCAAGGTAGTTACTGATTTCTTTGAAATTTCCTCCTTGATCCCCTGTTTGTCTAAGAGTGTGTTGTTTAACTTCCATCTTTGTGCCTAATCTGGTTCTCTGTCCCTTACTTATTTCCAGCTTCATTCCATTGTGTTCAGAGAAAGTACTTTGTATAATTTCAATCTTTCTAAGTCCACTGAGAATTTTTCTGTGACATAGCATGTGGTCTATATTGGAGAATGATCCCCGTGCACTCTAGAAGAATGTATATCCTGCTGTATTTGGGTGTAGTGTTCTGTGTATGTCTATTAGGTCCAGATCCTCTAATGTATTATCCAGAGTCTTTGTTTCTTTATTGATTCTCTATTGAGAGTCTTTATTTCTTTATTGATTCTCTGTTGTCGAATGGTGATAATTGTGTATTAAAGACCCCCACTCTAATTGTAGAGTCACCTATTTTATACTTAGTTTTTCCAGTGTTTGCCTCATGTATTTTGAGGCACTCTGGTTAGGTGCATAAATGTTTATGATTTTTCTTTTTATTTTTTTTAAAGATTACCCCTTTTACTAATATATAGTGTCCATCTTTGTCTATTTAAAGTCTATTTTGTTTGATATTACTATAGCTACTCCCATTCTTTTTTGGTAATTGCTTGTAAAATTGTTCTCTAGCCATTCACTTTCAGCCTCCTTGAATCCCTGGGTCTATTGTGGTTTTCCTGTAGAAAGCATATAGATGGGTAGTATTTCTTATCCATTCTGCCAATCTTTGTCTCCTGACTGGTGAGTTTAATCCGTTAACATTCAGTGTCATTACTGTTAAGGAATTACTTACATTAGCCATATTTTCTTTGGTTTATGTATGTCATATGTTGTTTTGATTTTCTTTTGGTATTTTTAGTTTTTCTTAAACTCTTCTCCAACTATCTCTCTCCTGTTTTTTCCTTTCAACCTGCAGAACCCCCTTTAGTGTTTCTTGAAGGGCAGGTTTCTTATTGGCATTCTCTGTTAATTTCTGTTTATCTGTGAATATTTTGAACTCTCCCTCATTTTTGAATGCCAGCTTTGCTGGATAGAGAATTCTTGGTGGAAAGTTTTTTTCTTTTAGTACCTTAACTATGTCATACCACTGCCTACTTGCCTCCATCATTTCAGATGAGAATTCAGCACTTAATCTTATTGAGCTTCCCTTGTATGTGATGGTTCTCTTTCCTCTTGCTACCTTCAATATTTTCTCTTTGTCTTGAGCATTGGGCATTTTGACAAGCATATGTCTTGGAGTAGGCCTGTTGGGATTTATACTGTTTGGGGTACACTGCGCTTCCTGGACATGTACGTCCATCTCCCTCAGTAGGGTTGGAAAGTTTTCAGCCATTATTCCCCAACACTCCTGTTCCCTTTCCCTTCTCTTCTCCATCTGGGATACCTATAATGCATATGTTTGTACATTTTATGTTGTTGTTCAAATCCCTAAGTCCCTGCTGAATTTTTTCTATCTTTTTATCTATCTGTTTTACTATCTGTTTGACTTGATGTACTGTGTTCCACATTGCTAATTCTTTCCTCTGCCTGTTCAAATCCGCTGTTATGTGCTTCCAGTGTCTTTTTGATTTCTTGGATTGTGCCATTTATCATCATATTTTTATGTATGTATACAATTTCTTCAGTATGTTCTCCCAGTGTCGTCTTAATATCCTTAATCTCTTCCTTTACTTCATTAAGTTGGTCCATGATATTTGTTTGGCCAGCTTTGATTAGTTGTTTGATGTTCTGCATCTCTTCTTGGCTTTTAGTTTGTTCATTGGACTGGGCTGTGTCTTCCTGTTTCTTAGTATGGCTTGTAATTTTTTTGTTACTGTCTGGTCATATTTTTATCTTGATGAGTTTATTCAGTTGATTAGCTTCTCTTTCTTCTCTAGGGTTGTATTTAGCTGCCTTTTTTGTGTATGTCTTAAGTTTTCTCTTTGATACTTTGTTCTTCTTGTTCTATTTCCTTGCCTTTTCTGTGTTCCCTTGAGCAATTTATCTCTTTGTCCAGCTTTCTCCAGATCAATGCCCTGAAGCCTCCTGCTCTGTGGGTTCCCAAAAAATCTCACTCAGGTAGGCTCTTGCCCTCACTCAGCCATATTTTGCGAGAGAGATGGTGAGTCCACATTTAAACTGATGCCATCTTCCTGCTCTTCCTTCAAGTAATTGCATTTGAATGAAGACTACTGTTTGTATTTGTGAAACAAAGATGGCATTGTATCTTATTTATTTTCATATGGAATCAGGACTAGGAGAAAAGTTTACTAACACAATTCCATAATTCTCAGTTACTCCTTTCAGGGATATGGATGTTTTCTGGGAAAAAAGCTCACTCTGTACCCATAAAATGCTCATGACACTTAGAGGAAATATTTAAAGATAATTAAGTAGAAAAGGGGATAAAAGCTTGAACAGTATTTCACAAAAGAGGATATTCCAATATCTGTTAAGTATATTAAAGGATGCCTCAACATTTTTGGTCATCTAAGACTAAGGACCAAAATAAAATACTGCCACATATCACAAGAAAGGCTAAAATTTAAAACCACTGTCAATACCAAGAGTTGGTGATGATGTAGACAAGCTAGAACTCTAATATACAGGTGAAGGTGTAAATTGATTTAAAAAAAAAACAAAAAAAATCAGTTTAGAGGAGCTGATGTGGCTCAAGTGGTTGAGCATCTGCCTTCCACCTGGGAGGTCCCAGGTTCAGTTCCCAGTGCCTCCTGAAAAAACAAAAAGCAAAACAACAAGCAAACCAACCAAAAAACCAACTCAGCAAAGCCAATGTGGCTCAGTGGTTGAGTGCTGGCTTCCCACACACGAGGTCCTGGATTCAGTTGCCAGTCCCCGGTACCTCAAAAACAAAAAACCCCAGTTTAGGCAACTTTTTAGTAGTTTCTAGTAAAACTGCACCTATGCATTTACTATGACCAATACTTCTATTAGACATAAATCCCATAAAATCATATCAATGTATACCAAAACTAAGGGCAGGAAATGTGTTATGGCAGCATTGTTTTTAAGAGCCCAAAATACAAAACAATACCAATATAATTTAAAACACAATGGATAAACAGTGCTAAATTTATATGATGGAATACTATACAGCAACAAAAATGAATAGACAACTGCTAAAACCCTAGCACTTAAGAATTTCACAAATGTAATATTGAGTAAAATAAACCTGATTTAAAATAAAAAGGAAAAGTATATAATGCACATTCCATTTTTATAAATTTCAAAACAATGTAAAACTAATCTGATGATAAATGTCAAGTTAGTGATTACCTTTGAGGAAGAGGGGTATTAGTAAGGGGAGAGTTCATGAGGGGTGCTTCTTGGGTTCTAATAATGCTTGATTTACTTTGCCTGGGTAGTGATTGCATGGATCTTACTACTGTATGAAAAGTCACCAAGCTGTACACTTTTGCTCTGTGAATATATTTAATTCTCTCTTTTTGAAAAGCAAAAATATGTGTATGTGTGTGTATGTGTGTATCCTTGTCTCCTGGAATCCTGGATATACATATAAATAAGGAGATAAGGATGGCATGATGGTGATGATGTGAAACCCTGTATTCTACATAAATGTATCATCTATAATGAGTAGTTTCGATATGATGCAATTAACACATAGTAGTTAACAGCTTGAAACTCTGGTTTTAGGAAGACATTACTTTAGGTACTACTCCAAGCACTTAAGAGTAATGTGATGTTATGTTCTAGAAATATTATGTAATAGCTATTTCCCCATTTGTGAACTTGAGCTATGAACATACTTTACCTTATAGTATTAGGTGGGTAAATTGGATTACCCATCTAAATCTCTTAATGGAGCATTTATTGATATTAGTACTCATTGCTGTCACCATCACCACTATTGTCACATCATCCTGATTATTAATATTATTCCTACAGCAGCTACCCAAGTCCTAGGTGGATGATAGCTTTGGTATGCCTCCCATCCAGGAATAAGAACTGAAGACATAAATTTAGATATCCATATCAGGAAATAAAGAATTAGAGATCATTATTTTAAATATTTTTACTGATAGTACATCTTTACAAATTGTTATTAAAAGATGAAATTGCAAAAGTTTGGCAATATATATATATACTATATCCTCCAAGAGAGTGAAAACAATCATAAAACTCATTTACATCTTTTCAGTTCAACAATTACTTTGTCTATTTAAGGTAAATGAACACATGGTTGAAACAGAAGATTCACCATTATAGGCATTCTTAAGTTTTCTTCGTTTTTATATCAACTTCTTTGACATCCATGATACCTAATTCTTATTTATCACTAGTTCCATAATTGGAATCATTTCTCACTCATTTTTATAAAGTAATAAGGATAAAATATAATAAACGATTTAATAATTTTGCAATGAAATTCTGGCAAACTCAACCAAACTGTTGGTTGATAGCAGCACCCCCATGTGGTAACTCAAAATGATCTTTCGCCTGCTAGTGTTAAAAAGTTCTAACACTATGAAAAGAGAAAAGTGTTCACTGTATCAAGGTATCTATAATCAGTGTTCTCCAGACAGAACCAACAGGATATATGTGTGTGTGTAGGTGTGTGTGAGTGTGTGTGTATGTGTATAACAAATAGTACAAAAACTATTTTAAGGATACCAACATAATATATAGAAAGTGGTATGTATGAAAGTCAAACTGAAAAAGGTTGAAGACCACCTGAATAATACCCAAGTCTTTGTCAAAGATCCATTTGTCTGAGGGTTACTTCCTGTGTCTAGCTGTACAACGAGTTACAGGAAAACCTAGAACAGAGCCAATGAGGGACAAACTGCCTATAAGTGCATCAAATCAGCAGAGTGTGTGTAGGAGAGGGCAGGAAATTTTGTCACAATCTTCCAGAGACACCCTTCGGATTTGCTCTAAAAATTTTTTAAGATATTTGTGTGTGCCATGTGTTTTTATTTGTTTATGATTGGGGATGAGGGTGAGAAGAGTATGCTTAACATCATTAATAGCCTTTGATATTCAATATGTAGACTCAATTCCTCAAAAAATCTGTTTTGAAAAATTCAAAATTTTCTCAAAATAAAAAGTGAATTCTCATTTTCAGCACATGCGATTTGTTATTGTTGTTAAACAATTACTCTCCTAATAAAGAGTTTTTATTATTTATATAACATTGGGCAAGTCTTTTAGTTCCCCCTGACCCTCGCTTTGCTCATCTCCTAAATGTGTACAATAATGGCACATAATATAGGTTGATGAGAAGATAAAAAGAGAAAACATATGAAATCATTTATCAGAGCATTTAGCAAATATGAAATGGAACTCAGTTATATTTTATGTCTTTCTCTTTTTCTTTCATCTTCCTTCCTTCCATTTTTCTTCTGTGCCTCCTACTTTTCTTCTCTTGGTCCATTTTGGTGAGTAGAAAAATAAATTAATCACGATTTTACAAATCCACATTGTTTACAGTATTTAATAATTTGAAGAGCAAATCTAAAAAGGATCTTTTGGAAAGTAGTTGAAAGAATTTTTAAATGGCAAAGCTTATCTATGGCCTGTCAAATATCCTTACAATATAAATGTGAGAAAATGAATGACTAGTGACAGAAGGAATAGGGACAGAGATATCCTTAGAAAACCCAGGAAGGAAGCAGATTTGCAAGAAGGATGCTAATGACTGCAGTCAGACTCCTGCAAATCATAATGGCCAGGGTCAGCAATGAAATAACTTTCAAAGTACTAACCTGGAGAGACTTCAAGTATGAAAGAGCGAGGTTGAAGTGCACTTATCACCATGGTGGAGCCCATCATAAGGGACTGTTCTCGGCATGTGACCTGTGCACACCCACTGGCCAAAACCCGAGATTCACTAGTATGAAACAATAGTAATCAAAGAACATTTTGTATTTCACCCTTATGCTCCCTCATTTTCAAAAGCATATAAGTTATTCATTACATTATCATTAGAGAAAAGTTTTCTTAAATTTCCTTCTACCCCAGAACCCCTCCTGAGAGGGCAGTGAGCACAAGGTGAATTTAAATTAACCTTTATTAAACAACATTATGTCTGTACTCTGGGCTTTCATTTTGCATAAAAGGCCAAAATTGACATATATTTCTTCTTAAAAGAATAGGCTCTAAAGTCTGTTAACCTTAACTTCTATTTTAGTGCAATATTTTACAACATAAAACAAGACTTTAAGAAAATGTCATGCTGCTCTGAAATATGCATCCGAAAATAAAATGACCCTTCCAGACTTTGGATGGCATTTTTGGGAAATGTTTAATTTGGTTTATGAGTCAGCCTCCTGACTTGAAACTTCAACGTTTTTAGACATGTTTCTCAATCCCTCAAAAGTAACATACTTTAAATGATGGTGTATATTAAGCCAAATAATATTGGGCCAAATTTAAGCAACTAAAATTTTGTATTTCTTAGAATATTCTAGTTTAAATTTTATCATTCATGCCATTGCAGTAGATTATTATCAAAATAGTATATAAAAAACATATAGGTTTCTAGAATCAAGTACACAAAGCTCTTTACAATGTTTTAATAACCTCTACTATTGCCCTAAATTCTTACTCAGCTCTACTTGAATATCCTATATATCATGAGACGCAAAGGCATCCCCTAGTTTTTAGTCAGGGTTCTCCAGACAAACGGAAGCACCAGGATATATATGTGTGTGATTTATTTATTTTAAGGGATTGTCTCATTGAGAGAAGTGGCAAGTCTGAAATTTTCAACAGACTGAAAATTCCAGTAGGAGTTGATGCTGAAGTCTTCAGTTTGAAATCTGTAAGAGAGAGGCCAGCAAGCTGGAAACTGAGAAGAGTAGATGGTATAGTCTTAAGAATGAATTTATTTTTTTCCTTTTTTTTTTGAACCCTCAGTTCTTTGCCCATAAGACCTCCAACTGATTGGATGAGCCTACACATATTATCAAGGGCAATCTCCTATACTTAAAGTCAACTGATTTTAGATGCTAATCATGTCTACCAAATACCTCCACAGCAACATCTGGGCCAGTGCTTAACCAAATAACTGGATGCCATAACTGGACAAGTTGACACATAAAATTAACCATAATAGTAAGTATAAATCCATTGTTTAAAAAGTTCTTTCTTCCCTTGGGATCTCTGTAATTCTCACATAGCATAGTGCTTACAAACAGTCCCTGGAGCAGATTGTTTGGGTTAATCCTATGGTGTACTGGTAAACGTTGAACAACTAGCTCTTGGGCAGGACTGATTTGTAGAAATTGTTAATTGCTGGGGTATAAATACCCCCATCACAGGTAATTTCAAGCTACTGACATGATGTTGCTGAACTTCAAGGAAGAAGTACACACAACCGGTTCTTGAGAGATGTTAGGAGGTATCTACAGAACACTAATGGCTTCTCAACTCTGGTACCAAGAACTTACTTATTCTTCCTTAAATGTCTGGTAGAATTCACCTATGAAGCCAGCCAGGTCTGGATGGGGAAGTTTTTACTGAGAAACATCAACTAATATAAGTCACCAAATTAACATATTAAAAGAGAAAAATCATACAATCATCTCAATAAGTAGAGAGGAAGCATTTGACAGAGTTCAACACCCATTCATGATAACAACTCTCAGCAACTCGGAATAGAAGGGATGGAAATCCTTCAATCAGATGTAGGTCATTATGAGGAACCTACAACTAACACCATTCTTAATGAAGAAATAAAATCCCTAAACTGTTGGGAAAGAACCAATGCTGGTAAAAATAATTCAAGGTATCTTTCCAAAGCTGGAAAAAAATAGATATACAGATTTTTAAAAATTTACCAATTAATATAAAATAATTAATGCATACCTAGACCAGCCCTTTCAACAATTTTTATAAAGATAAAGACAATGTCCTATAAATATATATGCAAAATAAGTAAAAATTTATAAGAGCTACAAATGATAAGTAAGAACAAGTTCAGACTTCTCCTCTGAAACACTTAAATCTAAAAGCCAGTAGAGCAACTGTGTAGAGAGATTTATTAGAGGAATCGAGTCAGTTTTTAAATAAGGCACTGCTCATAGTTAAAAGAAAAAGAGGAGATTCTTTTAAATATGCAGAATCACTTATTTTTAAAAACGAACAGTAGAGCAAATTAATATAAAAAGGATATCTTTCGTTTGATTTGGGGCTTGGGTTTACATTAGAAAATATTTACTTATAACTAAATCTGGATAGGAGTGTCATTTATATAAAATTACCATTTTTGCAAGTATAAAGGTCATTCTTGCATAATAACTACACTTAAGCTTTAGAATAAGATGCTTGTCATTTAGATATGACTCCTGTGTGGATTTGCTGAAGTACTTCCATCCTCTGACTTGGATAACAATATAAGCATATCAGTTGGGGATTGTTTTGATGAGGGATATATTCTCACCAAGATATTTATACATTTCTTCCCAAAAATGATACATTGTTTTATATCAATAAAAGTTTGTTTACTTGAAGAGATTTAAGTTTTTCATTCTAATTATGCAACCTATGATAGTATTTCTAACTATTTTCTCCTTTCTGGTCCCCTTTTCTCTAACATCTCCCACCTACCTGGCCTTCAGAAAACTTTAATGAACCCTCACACATCTTTTGAGTAATTTATTTATTTTCTATATTATTGATCAAATACATGTTATTTTAAGAAAATTCATGAAATATCAGAAATGCATTAAGAAAATAACAGGAATGTATGCCAGAATTCAGGGTAGAATAAAATAAAGAAAATTAGAAATCTTAACATTTTTGGCATATTTATTCCATATATTTTTCTCATTATTAGGTGAAACTACTATTTTAACAAACAGTACTATTTCCAACAATTTATCTTACTTTGTGCCTCTTGTTCCACCTAACTCTTTCCTATACTCTACCTCCACTGTTCCCCAAATATGCCACATTACTTCTTACTCCTAAATCTTTGCTTATGATATTACCCCTGTGTAATCTGCCCCAAATTTGCCTGCTGAGCCCTGTATAAACTTATTTGTAATTTTTTTGACTTATCTTACTTTATTATAATAGTTTATGGTGAACTTGTCTTATCTTTCCTACTCTATTTCAAGCTTCTGAAGAATAGAGACTGTGAGTCTGCTTATTTAGTACAGGTCAGAGATTGGCACATAGGAGACATAATAGTCAACTTGCTTTTAAAAAAAATTAATGAAATATAAAAAATAATGAAATTAAAAAAACAAAGTAAATGAAGAGGATTGGAGTCAGATGTAGGGATTGAAACATATCAGACAGAGTCTGATAAATAAGTAAAACTTAAACACATGTTTAATTCTGTCCTGTCCCCATTACGTTTTATATCTTAGTTTATGAGAGGCTTTTGCATATTTCTGTGAGAGCTGGCATCACATCATGCACTATGATGCCTGTAAGATTAGAGACTGTGAATAATTCCTTTTTAAAATATATTTTTATAACAAAAGTTGTGAACTTACAAAACAATCATGCACTTGTGTAGAATTCCCATACAATACCCCTTCACCAACACACCACACTGTTGTGGAACATTTGCTACAGATTATGAGATAATATCATCAGACTATTACCACTAACTGTGGTCCATAGCATACATTTGGCATATTTTTTCCATACCCCTTATTATTAACACAGTATATATTTGGCATTGATGCAAGTATATTACAGTGTTGCTGTTAACTACAGTCCATAGGTTACATTAATTGTATTTTTCCCATGCTTCTCCACATTCCCACAACCCTGCAATAGTGATGTACATCCATTCTGTTCACAGAAGGACATTCTTGCATTTGTGCTATTAACCACCATTCTCAACCACTTCTAGGTTCACTACGTTATTCAGTCCCTAGATTATTCTCTTGTTTTCATTCAATTGGCATTTACATCCCTAGACTACCATTTTCAGCCACAATCCCATATATAAACCAGCTAATACTCACTGTAATGTGATACCATTAACTCTATCCATTTCCACACCTTTACAGTGAAGTTAATTAAAACTTCTAGCCCTCCTCTTACCTCCTAATAACCTATACACTAGGTTTTAACTCCATGCATTTATTCTTAGTATTTAGTTCATATTAATGAGACTATGCAATATCTGTCCTTTTGTGTCTGACTTATTTCACTTAGCATAATGTCTTCAAGATTCATCCATATTATCATATGTGTTCCAATTTCATTTCTTCTTACTGCAGCCTAGTATTCCATTGTATGTAGATACCACATTTTGTTTATCCATTCATAAGCTGATGGACACTTGGGTTGGTTCCATGTTTTGGCAATTGAAAATAACATTGGTGTGCAGATATCTGTTCTAATCAGTTTTCAGTTTTTCTGGATATATTCCTAGTAGAGGAATTGCTAGATCATATGACAGATCTATATTTAGCTTCCTGAGGAGCCACCAAACTGTCTTCCACAGAGGCTGCATCATTTTGTAATCCCACCAACAGTGAAGGATTGTTCCTATTTCTCCAAGTTCTCTCCAGCACTTATTGTTTCCTGTTTTATTAATAATGGCCATTCTATGTGGTGTGAGATGATAATCTTATTGTCGTTTTGATTTGCATTTCCCTAATAGCTAGTGATATTGAATATTTTATCATGTGCTTTTTGGCCATTTGTATTTTCTCTTTGGAGAAAGGTCTGTTTAAGTCTTTTGTCCATTTTTAATACCACTTCCTACTTGCCTTCATGGTTTCTGATGAAAAATTGGCACTTAATCTTATTGGGTGTCCCTTGTATGTTATGTGCCATTTTTCTCTTGCTGCTTTCAGAATTCTTTTTTTGCCTTTGGCATTTAACATTATAATTAGTATGTGTCTTGGAGTTGGTCTAGTTGGATTATTTTGGATAGGAGTACGTTGTGCTTCTTGGACATGGATAACTATGTACTTCAATAGAGTTGGGAAATTTTCTACCATTAATTCTTCAAATATTCCTTCTGCCCCTTTTCCCTTTTCTTCTCCTTCTGGGACACCCATGATATGTATGTCTGCACATCTCTTGCTGTACTTTAGTTCCCTGAGACCCTGTTCAATTTTTTCCATTCTTTTCTTCATCTGTTGTTTTGTATGTTTGCCATGTCTTCATGCTCCCCTATCAGGTGTGGGGATGGACCATCTGTAGTGCCCAACAATCTAATATATGTAGGCCAAATGCTCCTGCAGTTGCCCTAAGAGTCTGAGGTAGTCCTGTCCCTTCTCCCCTCTACAGGGTGGGGATGGACCCACAGTCGCCCAAAATTCAATCCATGTAGTCGAAAGTGCCTGCCATTGCTTGGAGAGGTTGAGGAAACACCAACCCCCTCCTATCCTATTGGAGGATGGAGGTGGATCCACAGGTGCCCAACAGTTCAGTCTGTGCAGGTCAAAAGGGCCTGCTGTTGCCCTGAGGGGTGTGGGGATAAAGCCTCAGGTGTCCAACTATTCTGCTGTGCCTGCTGAAAACACCTGCATATGCAGAAAGGCTAGTGCAGGTGCTCCCAACTTCTTCCCTGCCAGAGGTCGGGCTGGAGCCTAGGTTAGGGCTACAATCCTATCTGGGTGGAAAGAAACCAGACTCTACCGTCACTTTGATTTTCAGTCAGCCCCGCTTCCCCTCATGCCAGCGGTGGAGTTAAAATAGCAGCTTTTGGTCTCTTTCTTACTTGGACAGTTTCAAACTTTAGCTGTTCTTAGCATTATACTTTAGTCAGCTGAATTTACTAATCAGTAGCTAAGGTTGGTGGCCAACTGTCTCTTCCTCCCCTTTTTTGGGAAATGGAACTTCCAACTCCAGCCAAGGAATAGCTCCCAAGGTGGCTTGTGTCACCAGTGTAGGATGGGCACTAGCCTCCATAGTATGGAGTCCTCTACTCTCAAATCTTCACTGCACATGGGCAGTCTCCTCCTTTCACTCTTTCAAGGATGTTGCAGGATGCTCTTCTGGACTCCTAGACCCCCAAACAGGTGCTTTAGATAGCTCTGGATGATTACTAACTGCCCTCTAGAATGAGCTGACTCTTGGAATGCCTTATTCAGCTGCCATCTTGCCCCCATCCAATTCCTTTTTTATATGAGTGATGATTTCAGAGGATGCTCACCCTGAGCATCAATTGTTTGGCATGAGGGTGATTTTCTTAGTGTTTTTCTTACATACCTCTTCCTCCCGCTCACATATATTCTATACCTGATTTTAAAGAAGTTGTAGAATCCCACAACACCTTTGGCTATGAAAAGGTATAAATTGTATAAGAAACTTGGTCTAGAGAGCAGAGCACTCAGAGGCACGAAGCTGCCACAGAGGATTCTATTAGAAATTATGTGGCATGCTCTTGCATGCCTCTCAACCTAATTCTGCTGGAAATCATCTTGCTTATTGGACATACATTTTTCCTAATTGCCTCTCTATATTACCCAATCCTCAATCCAGATAGAGAGGTGAGTCCCTTCCCCATTGCTTCCAAAGCATCATTTGTGGATTTTTGCTAAACCACTTGTCACAGTACTGAAGTTGTCATGGCTGTTTAGTTGTCTGTCTGCCCCTATGAGACAGTTTTTTTTTAATGATTTTACGCTTTCCTCAGATCTCTGTCTCTAGCATCTAGCGCCACATCTGTGGTGGAGTGGACACACCGGTGCCCATGCCTCCTTTTCTACTCATTCCCTCAACAAATATTTCTTGCCTGGAATTCTTCCAGAGAAGAGTGAAATTTAATTACAGCTGAAATAAGGCAAAAGCGCCAGATCTCCTGCTGTGGAGGAAGGCCCTGACATGGCATGCTGAGTAAACTGAGAGAGGGACTTAGTGACTTTCTCAGCGCAACCTTCTGCTGACTGTTTTTGGTCCGAGAGGAGTAAGATGCTTGGTATTCTAGCTTGATTCTAGGATTTAAAAAAATCCACAAACTATGGGTCTTGATCCAGAAGGAGAAAGAAAATCAGTGATTTACAGAAACCCTCATTGAATCAAGCTGTCTGATTCTGTTACTAACAAATTGTGTGGTTAGAAATGGACCATTTCTCCTTGCTTGACCTAAGTTTTCATATTCATGAAAGAAAGGGGTCGAGTCCCCATTCAGCCCTAACTTTCTATGATATAGGGCAGGCAAATTGCCTACACAATTTATACATGATTACTCCTTTAAAAGTTCTAGAAATATGCTGTTATAATTAACATTATGCTTTTGTTAGAATTTTCACGTTTTTTAATTCTTTTGAGTTTTCAAAAATAATCAGCGTTAAATTTTCTGTTTACCATTGCCAAACCCCAGTAAAGTACAAAATAGTTTATCACTCATTCATGTTTTCATTCATTCAGCAATTAATCATTGAGCACCTACTATATACCCAGGCGCTGTGCTAGTTGCTGGAAATATAAAGGTGATACAAAATCAGATGAGGGACCTCCCATTTCATGAGATCAAATGATTAGCCAGGACTAGAATGTATGATATCTCAACCTGTTCTCTTTTCTATAAGTAAACCAACAATATCAACCATGTGATTTTTCCCTAAAACTTTTAAATACCTCTCATCTCTGGGTTCTGCTTTGGAAGTCAAGATTTTTAAAAAGTATAGATGTTTTTAAAGATGATATTTAGCCAGAAATATATGTACTTGGCTGTAAATTTGGCCTTGAACCAGATTCTACTTGGAAACTGGCTCTTCTCTCCAGTTGCCAAAAGAGCCTCCTAGCAGGACTATGACCCCAGCAAGATAGATATTGAGTATGTGTGAGTGAAATCACTGGGGGACTGGTGTGAAACAGCTGTGTGATTTGGAAGCCAAGCTTTTAAGAAAAAAATAGAATTAACAGGATAGTTAGCCTAGTTGAAAAGAGATTGAAAATGGAACATGTAATAGGCTAGATTTTCTTTTGTAAATGCTGGAAAATGAGTGCTTTACACCTGTTGTGAGGACAAAATACCAGTGCTGTCAGCAGCGACATAGACTTTGTCTGTATTCTGCTTCAGGGAGAAGCAGGTGGAGACAGAATTCCTCCCATTCCTTTACTTCCATTTCATCTCTACTTATTCCTTCTTGCCTTTTTATTTCGTTCCATACTGCCTTATCGCTTCTCTCCCATATGTTTCATTTCACAAACAGAACATGGGGATATTATTATTTGCAGGTCTCATGTTAAGCATGTGGAACAGATATGCAATAATGAATCAGACAAGGACCCTGCTATCAAGAATGTCACATTCTAATAGAGGAATTAAGTTATGCACAAATGTGTGACCTGGGTATAACTATGGTTCCTTGTGGCCCAGACTTTGTTGAGTGTTGTAACAGTTTGGCATTATTTATGAATTCCAAAATAGTTACTGGATTATGTTTGTAAACTGGTTTGTTCCTCTGCGTATATTAGATTGTATTGGATTTGGAGGTTTCATTTTAACTTGATTAAATAATGATTAAGGCTTTGATTGGGCCACATCAGTAGGACTTTCAATCCCTGCCCCTCACAGAGAAAACTACACTCACAGCAGAGGAGTTAGTTGGAGTTTTTGATCTGGAGCTCTAGGAAGTAAACAATGCAGGAGAAGAACGCAGAGGAATAGACATGGCAGAGGCTCTGGAAGAGAGAGGGTCCGGGAATCTACAGCTGACCTTGTGGAGAGAACAGAGCAGCTGAGCCCAGAGAGAAGCCCTGGGAGAGAGAGGAGACTTATCTCAGCCTACAGCTGATATTGGAAGAAGCTAAGACCACGGAGCCTTAAGAGGAAGAGGAATGCTGGACCCTTGCAGACGTCGGAAGCCATCTCGCTCCAACATGTGGCAACAGACTTTGGTAAGGGAAGTAACTTATGCTTTATGGCCTGGTAACTGTAAGTTGCTACCCTAAATGAATACCCTTTATAAAACCCAACAGATTTCTGGTACTTTGCCTCAACACACCTTTGGCTGACTAACTCAAATGTGTATACAAAGAAATACAATGATACCCGAAATGTACAAGTCAATACAAATATTTTAAAATAATCTTAACTTCAAAAAATATTAAAATTATCAGAATCAGAACAAATATTTACTATGGTCATTCAAAAACAAATATACATTGAAATGGGGGGTCTATGCAGAAAAAGACCTTTTTAAAATCAGTTTTTGATGAATCTCTCATTCTCTAGTCCTTTATACATCCTTCTTTAGTATTCTGCTCACTAATTTTTTTACATTCATCTTTCATACCATGAAGCACAACCTCCATTCTAGTTGTGACCAATAAGACATTTTTTCCCCAAACAGCCATGTTCTGTGATCATCAGACACCTTACAACTCTAGCTCCCCTGTATTTTCTTGTTTCTCAAGGAGGAAACAACCTAGGGCATGTCATTGTTCTCACTCCTACTCCTTTTTCAGCAACAGTTTGTTTATAATTCCTAATGATTAAAACTTTCCATTTCCTTATTTCTCCCTACCTTTTATTGAATTTCTATTTCAATGTGTCAGAGAAGGTAGAGGTCATAGTGAATATCAGTGATCACTGATGATTTCCTACTGTACATGACCTTACATATTGGAGTGGATTCTAAAAGGGACAAGGGGAGGTGGCAAAGGAGCACTTATCCATATTTAATTTTTGTTTTACATATACCTCATTGAATTCTATATTGGTCTGTTATGGGATAATATGACCTTGCATGCAATTTTATGGGCACAGCCTTCACCACTGCACAGAGATATTCAGATATGTGTGACATATGCAGAGACTTAGCGAGAGAGAAATATAAAGGCAGGGTATTCTGCCAGTATTGTAAGCTGATCATTACACCCTAGGCTAATCTGTTCTGTCTATCCATGTTGGGGAACAAATCCTTATCCCCAAAAAATGTTTCCATTTTTACTTAAGAGAATTCAATATGGATTTCTCTGAGTTTTGTTCAAAAGGATCTGTTTCAAATTCTTATAAAACAATCCTGGTAGGATGGCATTTTCATCCTAATGCTAGAGATGGTGAAATTGAGGCTCAAAGATATGGAAACTTTAAAATAATTTTGAAAGATGCAGTCTGGGGGATATTTTCTGGACATATAAGTAAAGACCATGTTTAAGGAAATCAAATCTTCCTACAACATAAGGTGTGTCTCTGTGTATGTGTATATTTACATGTGTATCGGTGTGTGCATGTGTTTGTTTCCGTGTGTGTTTCTAGGTGACTGTCTCTGTGTCTCCTTGTGTGCAAATGTGTGTGTGCATGTGTGTGTGTGTAAGATTGAAAAGAAGAGGAGGGGAGGGGATGAGTGGAAATTTGAAGCATAAGAAATAATGGCTAAGTGCAAAATAATGCATATCCTGTGCTTGACTTACACACAAAACCACAAGTCATTGTAAAATGAGGTAGTGAAGTCTTTATTTTCCAAACCGCTTAATCTCCAGTTTGCTTCATTTTATCTATCTTTCAAGGACCCAGTAATCTGAAAAATAGGTGATAGACTCACTTCACTCTGTCCCTTCTGAGAAATGAAGACAGCTCTCAATGGTCGGTAATGGCAGCTCCTTCAAATAATTCTAAAATTACCACCAGGGTATCAGCCTCTCCCTGAACTGCCTTGTTATCCTAATGCAATTATATAACTGTCTAATCTTTCTGGCAGTGAGGAGTCAGGAGGCACAAGAAAAAATGCTGCCAACCAGAAGGACTGAACATCTAAATGTTCAGGTGACTGCTCAAAGCTACCTCTGCATTAGTATCAATCTATTTGCTGCATTTGGACCATAACTTCTTAAGGTTCCTGAGTTGGTCAACAATTTCATATTCACTAAATATTCTTTAATGCCCACAAATGTTGTGGCTTTCCTAAGCCAGCTTTTTTCTCTGATCCCCTGCACTAAATATCCTAAATATAGCTGGCAGCAGGTGCTGTAGCTGCATGTTCAGTGGACATTAAAATGAAGTCTGTCCAGGAAATGAAGAATGGCTAGTGTGTCATGGAACCTCCTTAGAGACACTTTCCGTGGCACTGTCATCCCTGTAGAGGAGGAATTGAACTGTTCATGGAAATCTGTCTGTCTCTCTGTGTGAGTACATTTTTTTTTCCATTAAGGGAACTAAACACTGAAAGCAAAATCACTTGAGGTCTAAAATCATAGAATTTTAAAGCTGTAAGGGACCAAGGAAATGCTACTGCTCTTGCTTCAGTTTTACAGATGAAGGAAACGAGACTCTCAGTGGCTAAGAGAGGGAAGGTGATACCCTGAAAATAATCTGGAGGATATACACTCAGAAGGTTATCTCTGAGGGGCAGACTAAACTGTTTGATTTTTGTCTGCATCTTCTAAATGTCCTAAAATGAGCATTTAGGAATGTCTAAAAGGAAAGTATTATTGTTATTTAAATAACATAAGATTCAGTGACAGCCAGATCTGAGGATGAGTCCAAACTCTGCCATCAGATGCTGAGTGACCATAGTAGGTGATTTAACCTCTCTGATGCACAGGATTATCTCCACTCTAAAAATCAAAGCATTTGTATCAATTTGGCAAGAGTGGTGTGAGGATTTGATAGAATGAATCGAATAGAATAGAATGAATTGGAGAGAACAAAAAACACATGGCTGGACCCACCTCTCCCATAATTACCCTCAACAAGACACACACACATAAGCGCACGCACTCCATCCCCTCACTGCCCACTTTCCCACTCCCAGGCACTGCTTAAACCTCACGATGCTTAAACCCTCCCTCTAGTTTTACTCCAGTGAAAGTGTCTAGTTAGATTAAATGACAAACCACCCACCCTCACTTCCTTTCGGGCTTTCATTCCCCTCTTACAACCAGGAACCTTGTGCCAAATTCCCCGGGCCCTACAGGTTCAGTCAGTGCCTGTGGATGAAACTGTCTGGTCCCTCACCAGGGCAGACATCTACAAGCAGGTCAGGCTTGATAATGCAGCCCTGGGCTACCAGCTGAAAGCCAACAAATTCCTTTTGCTATTGAGGACTGGATCTCCCTCGGCACAGATAGGAGACCTGGGGTCCAACATGCAAACCTTCTGGGATGATCAGGGTGACAAGTAAAAATGAGGATGTTAATAAAACTAACTAACTTTTGTTGAGCCTTACAATGTACTAGCCTCCATAATAAGTGCTTTAATTATCTCAGTATGTTTAATCCTCCCAATAAGCCACTTAGGCAGTTAGTATCATCTTTGAGAGACTAAGGATTGGTGAGATAAAATATAAAACATAGAAGGTCACACAGCTAATAAGTGATGGATCTTGGGATGGACCCTGAGCTGTCTAACTCCCAATACCATGCGTTTAACCACTATACATAACCATGACCTTGTTCACTATGATCACAAGACTTTGGGGTCAGGAAGACAGGCATAATTCTGAACACGGCTTATACCAATGACTACAGAAAAAGTAAGATGTGGTGAATATGGAGTAACATTAATGCTGAAGGAAGTAGTAGCAGAAGGATCCAGCTATTACCATTCATTTATTCATTCATTCATTCATTCATTTTCTTTTCCCTTTATAAATATTTTTGAGTGCCTACCAAGAACCAGACATACATCTAAGAAGTGCAAATACTATGATGAATAAGGTATGGTCTGTGATAAGAGCCCAATCAGTGTGAAGCACTTAGCATTTAATTGCTGGTTTCAGAAGAAAATTACTTAATATATGTTAACTAAATGTCAAACACTATTTAATTCTCATAATTATCAAATGAAGTACCACTGCATTGTCCTCATTTTATAGATGAAAAACCAAGGCTTGAGGTGTTAAAGGACTTGCCAGTTGACTTTAATGTCTGTGTTCTCAGTCACTCATTCACTCTGCGTCCTGGAGAACTTCAGAACCAGAAGGGTTAGGCTTGAGCACCAGTTCCCGTACTGCCTGGTTTAATGATGTTGAGCGTCTTTGTATCTCAGATTCCCCTTCTGAAAATGGAGAAGTAACGACCCACATCACACATTAGCACACAGTCGTATTTCATTGGATCCTCACAATACTCCTGCTAAATTAGCCCTTTTAAATTTCACCCTCGTGAGAGTATTTGAGATACATGTCATCATCGTCATTATATAAACCCACCAAATGCCACCCAGTCAGCACGCAGCAGAACCAGTATTCAAACCTGCACCAGCCTGACTCCCAAACTCACCTCCTACTTTGCATCGACTCTCTCCCTCTGGTTTTAGCCCTTTTGATCTATGTAGGAGCCCCGGCATTTTAAATTAAAGCAAAACAAAAACCCTTGATTACTGGGTTGATGTCTCTATACCAAAGCCACGTTTAATTAAGAAAAATAGGCTCCTGTGGGCTCACAGGGGCAAACTTTAGAGGCAAAATTTGGAAGAAAATGCTTTTTAGAATTAATAATTAATTGTGCCATGCAATGGTCTGTGTATAGGTTAATGATCAAGTGCTGCTCTGTGCTTCCTATTCAAGCACTGTGCATGTCGTCTGTTGCGTGTACCTCCTGTATTAGTCAGCCAAAGGGGTGCTGGTGCAAAATACCAGAAATCGTTGGTCTTTATAAAGGGTATTTATTTGGGGTAGAAGCTTACAGTTACCAGGCCATAAAGCATAAGTTTGTTCCTTCACCAAAGTCTGTTGCCACGTGTTAGAGCAAGACAGCTGCTGACATTTGCCAGGGTTCAGGCTTCTTGGGTTCCTCTCTTCCCAGGGCTGCGTTTCTCTCCGGGCTTAGCACCTCTGTTTCCTCCACAAGGTCAGCTGTAGACTCTGAGGCTTTCTAGGCTTTGCCTCTCTCCACAAGGCCAACTGTAGACTATCAGCCGAATGGCTTGTCTTTATCCTGGGGCCTTCTCTCCTTCCTCACGACCAAGCTCCTCCATCTACTCCCCTCCCCGGGTTCCAGCATCAAAACTCCAACATCAGAACTGCTAAAACTCTGTCCTTCGCCATGCCCTTTATCTTTGATTCCCCACCCACCAAGGGGTGGGGCTCAACACCCTACTGACGTGGCCCAATCAAAGCCCCAATTATAACTTAATCATGCCCAGATGAACAGATCAATTTAAAGCATAATCCAATATCTATTTTTGGAATTCATAACTTCATCAAACTGCCAAACTGCTACCTCTCCCTAGTCCATTGTAGCTAATCCCGCAGTAATTTTTAGATAATTTATGGCAATGTGCTTGGAAAGTGGTCCTTGAGAACTCACTGTTCTTCACAAAGAACCACTGAAAGATAATCACTGTAAATATGTAAACAAACAAACAATAATTACCAAGGAAATACAAAGAAGTATATGCACATCATGTGTAAGTATTCCTCAGAGTTTCCCATCATGAAAGTGTTAGTGGGCACCCCTTAGGTATCTTTCCCTGCCTATATGATTCATAGATGTACATGATGTACAGTGACAGGATAGGGCACAAATGTGATGCTCACAGCTTGATGACACTTCAGAGGTCCACTTGGGCATCAATAGAATGATGGTCTATAGTCCTAGATCTGGTTCTGGTATTAATGGCTATTAAGTTAATAAGTTAATATTAAATTAAATTAATCACTAAGAAATCAATTAGCATTTCTGGGCATGGAATTCCTAGTTTATTAAAGGAAAGGATCTTTTCTTTGTCCAGAAACTATGGTTTCTCATGCAATCTGGAAGAAAGGATAGGCGGGATGAGGAGATCTATGTAATATCAGATCCCAAAGGAGAGGATCAGAAATTTTCTGCAACTTCTAACTTTAAAGTTCTGTGAGTCTGGAGCTTAATATTAATTCATTTGTTGCCAAAGAGTGTCTTTTTCCTGCTAGATATTCTTTCCATTACATGTTGACTCCCCAAATGAGTTATTGGTCCGAAGAATAATTTTGGGGCAAAAAATAAGTGCAAATTGGAACATAATTTTGCATTGTCTTGGTGTTGGATGCGTCTGAGTCTGTGTATATATGATCTGAACAAATAAATGTGAAGATTAATGATCTAGAATGGGGGTTGGCAAAATTGTTCTCTGAAGAGGCAGACAGTAAAATGGATCAAGAGACAAAATAGATGCTACCATGTAGGTATATATTATATAAACTTTTAAAATCCAATAATTAAAGAAAAATGTTTAAAACATTCTTAGCTCCTAGGACATACAAAACCAAGCAGGGGCAGGGTTTGGCCCGTGGGTCATCGTTTGCTGGTCCTTAATCTGAAAGATTTGTTTCAGAGACATTTCCAGAAAGGCTGTTAGTTCAGGAAGTAAAAAAAAATGTAGGGAAAATTAAAAAGCAATGCCAAGAACAATAAAAAAAAATAGGTTTTGGAAAGCATCTTCAAATGTCTCTTTTCTCCAATCCTTTTAGTCGGTTCACATGATCAAATAAAATAATTCAGCCTTCCCTTTTAGGGCTGACTGAGACTGGAGAAAGTATATGGGCAGCACTAGAACCCTAGTGAACAGCACAGTTGAAGCTGAAGTCTGAGCTTTGGATAATAAACCTTCTTTCTTGAAATGGCATTTTGCAGAGTCTCACTCTCTGTACTCTACCCCATCGGCATCCCTTCTACTTGCAGCATCCTAATAACATTTCAAGTTTTGCTTTATTGGAAGTCCCATGAATGCAAGTCCTGGACTCTTAGACAGCCTGCTTATAATCTACCACCGAGGGGAAAAGAACAAAAAAATACATGAAAGTTTATACTATGAAAACTCCAAGGGTAGATAAAAGATTTGCCTTTTATTTTTTCTGTCCCCAAATAGAATTGCTGCATTTAGGATATGGCAATTGCTTTCTTGAAAATATTTTGGGCAAGTGCATGTGCCTGGAAAGTGCTTTGAATAAGAAAACTGAAGCTTAAGTTAATTATTGCATTTTTTTCAATGAGAAGCAGCATTATTGGACTAAAATTGATGACTGACTTAGAAAAAATACAGACCCTGTTGCTCGAGATCCAACAGTGAGTTTTCTTACCTGACCCAATTCAACTAATTTACATTCCCTCAACTGAAACATATTAAAATATAATCTCAGATACTGGAGATATCTGAAAATAATACAGGATAATATATTATACTAGATAATATAAATAGTAATACTGAGATGTTTTCAGATATCTGAAAATAATACAAATGCCATCTTTTAGCATCCTACCCATATGTACTTGTTTACATTTGCAAAGATTTTCTGATTCTCATTTGACTCTAACATTTTGCTTTCAAAACCAGCCTCATTTTCCTAATTCCAAGGACCCACTCAATCACCCCACCCTGTTTGTAATAGTGTTCTGGCTGCTAAAACCAATACCATACAATGGGTTGGCTTAACAACAGGCATTTATGGCTCACAATTTCAGAGGCTAACAGGCTTGCTTCCTCCTGCAGTCTACATCTTCTGGCTGGCCAGCAATCTGTGGGGTTCCTTGGCTTTCCATCACATGACAATGCACATGGTGTTGTCTTCTCCTTTCTCTTCTGGGTTCTATTAATGTCCACATTCTGGCCTCCCTGTGGCTTCTATCTGCCTGAATTTCATTTTGCTTATAAAGGACTCCAGTAATCCTGATTAAAACCCAACCTGGTTCAGTTGGCCACACCTTAACTAAAAACAACATCTTCAAAATGTTCTATTTGCAAAGGGGTTCATGCCCATAGGACCATGTTGGGGTTGGGGACCTGAACATGCCTTTTTGTGGGGACATGATACAATCCCAACAGTATTTTGGACTCTCCATCTAAAAAGCTGCTAACATTCCCTCCCCAATGACTCAATCAAGGTGGCCACGTCTTCCATCCAGTGTGTAAAACATGGATCAGAACAAACCATCCAGTAGCCCTTTCTGGGAAAAAGAGTTGACCACAATGAAAATGTGTGTTGCTTGTGATAAAAGAGAGTCCAATCTTGCTTATCTTTCTAACGAGTTTTTTTTTCTCTGTTTGTGTCTTAGACTGTAAAATAAGTCAGATTTCAATAATCTTGAGCTGAAGACCCAGAATCCTTAGGTATGGACAATATTGTTAAGACGATAAGGAATGAAATTTTTATCTCCTCTGTGATGGCTTTACATCTAGCTGCCAGGTAGGGGACCTCTGTACATTCCAAAGAAGAAACTGGTCAATATCTCTATTCTACTTCTTAAAATGCAGAAAATACCAAATATCTGCCTATTTACTAAGTTCTGAACTCTGCTGCTTAGCATAAGGTGTGGTATCAAACAGTTCTCTCTCTTTCTCTTTCTCTCTTTACATACACACACACACACACACACACACACTAGGAAAAACATCATGTTTTGGTCTCTGTAGCGTTTTACTCCTTTATTTGCTCACTTGTTCAAACTCTCATTCCATTCTAACAAATATGATTTATTTAGTGTCTGTTATGTCCTAGGGAAGCTGCAGTGAAAGTAAGAGGCAGGTCCTAGCCTCACATTAAGATTTTCTCCTCCCTTCATCCTTTTGCCCTCTAGATAGCCCTCTTTTTTGGGCTATACTTATAACACTTTTCTCGATCTCATGATGTTTCCTGCCCTGAGCAGGCCTAAAGTTTCTAAGTATTGTATATCTCTGGGGATTTCTGTTGATAAGATTTTCTGAAAACACATAATGTTTTCATCTTCTGTGATTATACTATGTGAAACACATAAACGTTTTGAAGAAATGGAGATAATTTGAAGGGTATGTGAAAAACCATTGAACTGCTATGCCGTTCAAAAATGTGAACATTCTCTCTGAAAGTATGATTGTGTAAATACACGAGGTCAAATAACGCAAATAAACTGACCCACCCCTCCACCCACCATTTCTAGCCTTGGTGGTGATGATGGCGTTTGTTGGAAGTCCTCAGACTTCTAACAAAATATGCTCCAAATGGATTAAAATTTACAAATAAAAATAGGTGATATGAAAAATATAATATATGGCCAATACTAAAGGAAGTCATGGGACAGAATCAAATACATACAAGGGAGTATATTTTGGGGATCATCTTAGAGATAAAAGGTAGAAGGTTTAACAAGAAACAGTTGGTCATTATATGAAACACAATGATAAAATGTACAAGGTGGAAATAAAGTTGACGAAAGAGAGTTACCGACCAAAAATATAAGAATTTCCTAAATCTATCTGTCTCTGAGTTCTTGTTCTTTGATGTGTATCTAAGCCACTTTTTTTCTCAATAACTAAATCACTCTTTGGTCACAGAAAACCAACACTGGGAAGTATTAATCAGAGAGGCACAAAATATTGCAGGTTGGGAATGGTTTTATCCCTTTAAAGAAAAAAAAAAAAAAA
>JAQZBX010034313.1:0-25029 GCA_029593785.1 Cabassous unicinctus
AAGTCTTGTAATTTTAAATTTTTGTTTTTCATTAAGAAAAGTAAAAAGAACCAAGCGAGATTGGTCTTATTAGCTTAATAAAGTAAAAACAATCTGCTATGTAATTCTTTAATGTAGTATAATTTAGCAAATAATAAAGTATAAATTGTACTTAATCTGATGTACTCAAAATATTATAATTTCAACAGGCAATCAATATAAAATCATTGATGAGGAATCTTCTGCTCTGTTTTTGTACTTCGTCTTTGTGACCCAGTGCGTGTTTTATCGTCACAGTACAGCTCACCTCAGAGCAGCCACGTTTCAGGTTCTCCCTAGACATTGTGGCTGGTGGCTGCCGTTCTGGACAGCTCAGGTTTAGACAATTTGAATTCTTAGCATGAATCTTAACACACAGACCTTATATAAAAATAGTGGACAGCATTTACTGAGAACCTGCTCTGTTTCAAGCTCTGTGCAAAGGGATTCACATCCATTATCTTAATGTCCTCTCCTCTAATTAATCCAAAGTGAGGCAATGGCACCCTAAGGATGCCCTGACATAAGTCATTCATCTTTGTAGGCAGTGCTAGGACATGGCTGTCTAAAGGCAGACCAGGTTCTTGAAATCTGCAGAAACTGGACTAGGCCATGGGGTACCTTCCCTCAGACACCTATCGCTCACCCACTGCACCCAAGCGCTCCTCGGCCAGCCTCTATCCAGTGAAAACAGATAAAGCGTTAGACAACCCCCCCACACACACAAGGTCTAAGCTGTAGCTCCGTGAGGCTCATATCCAGATGCAACTCTCACCTCTAACCAGTGAATTCCAGTGAGCAAAGCCTTGCAGAGTGGAACGTGACATGAAGGAATAAACTACAGAAGGGTGTGTGTGTAGGTAATGGTTAGAGACATTAACTCATGAGAAAAATATTAAATTTGCAAATGGGTGTTATTTGCTCTAAAATGTCATTGCTTTTTCTCCCCTGGCAAATGTTATGAAATGCTAATTAGCTCCCATCACAACGGCGGCTCACAGATCTGCTTGATCTCTCCGTCAGGGGCGGGTGCACAGTGCCCCACGCTGCAGACGGAAATCACCCAGCACAGCTGGGGACGACCACCCTCCCCTTTCGGGAGAACCACCGCGCTGCCGGCAGGGACTGTCAAACCAGGCAGGAAGGGGAGCAGGGAAGCCCAGAGGCTGGACTGGCAAGAAATAAAAGTCAACCTCAGAAAAATCTTGTTCCAAGTTCCCATTGCTGGGCTGTGGGTGAGAACTTCAGGTGATTGGAAAGTAACGCAGCCCACACGACGTTAAGGCGCTGGGGTCTGCGTGTGGGAAGAGCTCCTCTGACCTCGCTGGGGAATGCACAGGGCAAAGCACACGCATGGTCCTCCCATCCTGGGCTTCACTGGACCTCCAGGCCACACGAGGGGTGCTGGTGAACAGCCCACGCTTGCCTGCCCACAAGGTGTGAGGCACAGGCGTTTCCCACTGCATTTGGGGCCGGTCACCTCCCTGCTGGGGGTCTGTCCTGTAGGGTGTTTAGGCCTCGACTGAGATGCCAGTAGCACCCAGCCCGCGTGGTGACAACCGAAATGTCTTCAGACATTGCCTTGGGGACAAACCTGCCCCAGCTGAGAACTGCTGCTTAGAGCAGGGGTCCTGAAACGCCAGCACTCAGGCCGGGTGAGCCTGGGGGTGGATTCTCACCAGCCCCTTGACACGGTGAGAAAATAATAAGGACACAGGGAGAGGTTTTTGTGGAGCAAAATGTGATTGATGTAAAGAAATATCTTTTTCCAGGACCATCCTTCCTAGGTGTTGGTATGAAAATGCCTTTTATGAAACAGGGGTAAATTGTTGTAATAGATGGTAGCCCCCCACCCTCTTTCTTTGTTGTTAATGCCCATACCTGGCAAGTCAGAAGCTGCCAGTGCTGTGTCAGTCCACTCTTTCACTATTTTTTAAAAGTTTTACTGGACTGAAATTCTAGTCCAGGAACCTTAAGTCTCCCCTTAAAAATCTCTCAACTCTAGCAAGTACTAGTGGTTTGCCTCAGTTTCCACAAGTGTAGAATGAGGATAATAGCGATGCCCACCTCACAAGGGGCTGGGAGGGGTACATGAGGAAGCATTTGAAGTGCTGGCTTAGCCTTATCCTAGAGATCCTTCCGGCTTAGAGCCCGCACTTCTCCTGGATTCCAGTAAGCCCAGGATAACTGTCAGGGAGTGTCATCGGGGCCTTCCAGCTCTGTGGCGCATATAACAGTGGGGTCACAGCTGCTTTAGCCAGAGGCTCCATTTCTGGGCAATTCTACAATCTGTCACCCATAATTCCATGCAAAATAAGACAGCGAAGGTGCCTGAGCCGTCCCCAAGGTCTGCACTCAATGAAAGCAGTTAGAGGAGACTTTTACCAGTGCTTTCTCCCTGCAAACCTTGCCACTCAGCGCATCCAGAGGAGGCGGAATTCCCCAAATTCCCAACCCACAACACGCTTCCAAAGCGGCAACGTGTCCCAGCCGGCAGCACCCTTTAAAGACGTGTGTCCTTCAAATGCCGACACAGCTGATTACCGGGTGGTGACGATGGAAGTTGGGGAGCAGCGGGGTGGTCAGCCAGCCCCCCGGCCTGCTGCCTTTCAAGCGCTCGTCATAAAAGCTCTCCCTTGGTGGCTCGACAATCCAGAGCTCCACCTCCGCGTGGCTTTCCTGGCGAGGCTCTGGGCCGCTCCCGGCTGCCCTCCCCACAGCGGGGCCAGGAGGGGCCAGTGGGCGCTGGGGTCGGCCTTGGTGGCAACCGGGTGAAGCGCTCAAGGCACCGGCCCCCCGACCACCTGGGAGCCCAGCTGCCAGCTGCACCCAGTGTCGGGGGGAGGGGGTCGTGGAGGGCTCCTTGTGCAAATTCACTTTGGCTAAATGTAAACTTCCTGGTGACCGAAGAAAATAAACCAACATTTAAGAGGCTATTTTTAAAATACGCTTTTCAGACATGAAAGGGCTCTCCAAGAACCACGGTTTGTGGAGAAGAGTAGAAATGAGTCAGAAACACACAGATTAGATTTTTTTTACACAATACCTCAAAAACAATCTCAAAGGCAATGAACAAAATGCGACTTGTCCTCAGCATTGAGCAGACGAGGAATCGTGACCTTCCCAGGACCTGCTGTATCCTCCTCCCAGGCATTCCATCATTCATTCATTCATTCATTCAGCATTTATTGAGCCCTGTCGTGTAACAAGCACTGGGCCAAACACGGGGTCTCGCGGGGCAGCCCATCAAGCCGGGGGAGCCCTTCGAGTTTCCTGACCAATCGTGATCAGAAAGCAGATTGATTTATGTGGTGCTGCAGGTGGGTGCGGGTGGGACGAGACCCCTTTTATTTGGGAGGTCAGCTAAGGCTCTCTGAGGAAGTGACATTCGACTATTGTGACTTATGTCCATGGGGCGCAAAATGAAATCACCGGGCAGGTTGGGAGGAGACGGCATTGGAAATAACGAAGGAAGCAGCTTGGAAAACCAGCCAACAGCAGCACAGGATTTTCCGAGTCCTTTATCAGTGTTTCTTCCCCCTCATCCTGAAAGCATTATGCAGCTATCGTTACAAAATTCAAACCACAAACAACTGTTCCCTTCAGCAATCTGGCGATGGCTTCCATGTCTCCACCTCCCTTGGGTTGGATGGGTGAGTCCAGATGGAGGCGGCGGGGGCGGGGCGCCGCCAGGGCTGCCCCTTGGCCGGGCAGAGGACGTGCAGGCAGGGGCCCGTCCCTCCAGCATCGCCCTGATGGGGGCACCCAGCCTGGACCTGAGCAGTCCCATCCCTCGTCCCCAAGAAGACATGACGCTCACTTTACAGCTTGCACGCTTTCTCTAGATCCACACAAGACCCCCAAAGCAGAGGCCAGGAGGCTGCCGCGCTCAGAGCGCTCGGAGCGGTGACACAACTTGCCCAAGGCCACAGGACCAGCAAGTGGCACAGCCAGGACTCAAACCCAGGAGCCCTGCCTGTCCCCACAGCTGCATCCTGCTCTGCAGTGAAATCCGCCCACCGGGCGACGTCTGAGCCCCGCGTGTGAGGATGCGCCCGCGGCTTCTGAATCTCAGCCACAGATCACCAGCCGGGAGAGCCGGATCCTTGGGTTGAGCGGCACCACCTGCAGCAGTCAGTGCCCAGGGCTGATGGCAGCAACGAGGTCGAGTTTGGAGTGGCCGTTGGGCAAGGGGCCACGCCATGCAAAATGAACAAACACGGCAGGGTGGCAGGAGGAGGCATCTGAAAGACGCCTCCAAAGGGAGATGTGGAAAGGGGCAGGGGGTGCGCCCTTCAGATGCCTCTGAGGCTTCAGGGCTTCGAGTAAGGCGGGCTCTGGTCCATATGCCTGCGGAGCCCCCTGCTCTTGGAGACGGAGGACGCCAGGTCTCCCCAGGTCTCGCCGGGGCCCTGGGGAAGGGCGTGGCCCATGGCTTCCGGATCACCTCTGGCTCTAGGCTCCAGCCTGGCTCATCTCACCGTCTACACAGCTGTCCTACCCCATGAACCACCCAGATGTGGAACCCAGACCCTTTCCTTTGAGCTCGGTTAAACTCTTTCACTGAAGGTTTATGGAAATGCAGGATAACTTTGGTGCAACACATCTCAGAATGGAAGAATTTTCTTGTAAAAGTTTCTTTGCCATTTCTACTTGTTTGAACACCCACCTCCTACCTTTTCCTCTCCCTTCTCGTCTGTTCTGCTCCTCTCCACCCCCTTCTTTTTTTTTTAATTCACTTTGTTGTTTTTTTTAAGAGTTATTTTATTTATTCATTCCCCCCCACAGTGGTTTGCACTTGCCATCTGCTCGCTGTGTCCATTCGCTGTGTGCGCTCTGTGTCTGCTCACCTTCTCTTTAGGAGGCACTGGGAACCAAACCTGGGACCTCTCATGTGGGAGAGAGGCCCTCAATCACTTGAGCCTCCTCCGCTCCCTGCTTTGTTGTGTCTCTCATTGTGTTTCCTCTTTGTGTCTCCTTGTTGCATCCTCTTGTTGCATCAGCTCACCGCTCCAGCCTGTCGCACCAGCTCGCTGTCTTGCTCATCTCCAGGAGGCACTGGGAACTGAACCGAGGACCTCCCATGTGGGAGGCGGGAGCTCAATCTCTTGAGCCACAACTGCTTCCCCCTTTTGTTTTTAAAGCAGGCAAGGTGTTAATATTAGGGTGATAGATGGGAACTCTGTATTTTCTGCATGATTTTTCATGCAACATCTCTAATGAAAAAAAAGAAGATGAAGAAGTTTAGCTGTCTATTCCAGTGTCTTATATTTTTTCTAACATTGCCCTTGGGGACTCACCTCCACACCCCTAGAAGTTGGTTAAGGCATTTTTCTAATTCCTAATGCTCTACTCCAGAAAATTCTGATGCCTGCTGGGTTGGGATAATTTTCTCACCATTCAGACTCAGTTTCAACTACTCAAGTAGCTCAAAAGCAACCACAGATAATACGGAATGAAGAGACCTGGCTGTATTCCAATAAAACCTTTAGTTGCTACACAATCCACTACTTAGTTGAGGGAGACCCACCCTGCAGTACCCACCTTTCTCTCTGGGCATCCAAACCACTAAATGACAAGATGCATCTTTTCTGAGCCCCACTGTGTGCCCAGGCTTGTGCTGGGTACTGTGGGAGTGGAGAGGACAGCTCTGAAAATCTGTTCATGATTGTCCAGTCTTTGATAAGATGAAATAAAGCTGGTATCCACTTGTATGTTGGCAAATTTGCCCAAGCTCTCCCCATGATTACATGTCAGATACTGAGTGCGTTTTGGCTCCACAGAACCCAGGGATCAGAGATAATGTTGTATGGGTTTGGAGCCCCTGGCCATAGGACTGCTTTGATTTCTATTCTTGTTAGATCTTCTTGGTAAATCATATAAAACAATTCAACCAATAGTCACTCAACCCGCATCCCTTCCTTTGTCTTGGGGGCAATTGAGCCAATGAGGAGGAAGCCCTGGTTCTGAAGGGTCCGAGTGGGGAGGTGGGGGGAAGGGAGGTGAGGAGGGGAGGTGGGGGGTGGGAAGTGTGGGCTCTCTCTGCTTGTTCAGATGATGAGGAGCCTCTGACACCCAGCATGCCCCCAAAACTACCTGGAGAAGAAAGATCCAGATAGCCGAAATGGAGGCCAAGGACAACCAGATGGGATTGGTACATATGTGAGAGAAGAACCAAGGCTTTGGGGTCAGACTGCACAGGTTAAAATTCTCCTTCCACCTGAAGTAGGCTCCACCTAGACCACATGGACTGGAGGAGAGGTGTTTTCTCAAAGCAAGGATGCTGGACGGACCTTGCATGTCCACTACAGGATGGACACTGTTGACACAAAATGTGAACGACTGGAAGGGGTTGAGGCTTACACACACACACACACATACACACACTCACGCCCCTGAACACAGTCGCCTACGCACAAGCCTCTCTCCACCTGATTGCCTTCGAGCTTTGAACAGGGCCTTTGCACTGTGGCTTCCCATTGGTTAGAAGATCAGGAGTTGGTGGGTGCAAGCAACAGAAATCGACCGCAGCGAATGTATGGAAAAGGGAATTTAGTGGCAGCCCATGGGGAACCCACTGAACTGTGTTGATGAATAAATGAATCCGACCTCTCCTTTGGGAGTCAAGAACCACCTGTCTGAGGAACCAACAGTTCTCCTGGCAAGCAGTCATTTCTCTAGTAAGCTGTTGGGAGTTAATATCCCCCTTCTGTATGCAGTACGTGGTCGTGGCCTGGGGGTTATTTATTGTGCTTGTGGTAACCATGATGGTACTTGCTGTTTGTAGAGAACTTTTCATTGGAGGCTTAGGGGTCATTTGCAAATGATTCTAGAATCTTTCCAGAAAGACACCAGCTGCGCTATTATTGGGCCGCCTTCCCCAGGCCAGAGCAGAGGCGGAACTGCCAGGTGAGCTGGCCTGTGCCATCTCCACCTGTGTCACCGCTGCCTGGGTTTTCTCTGGGAGTTGTGACTTTCCTCCCAATTGTATCATCCCACTGGGAAAGTGAGGATATGGAATATGAACCAAAGAGATTCCCAGGCATCTTCAATGACATTTTAGCAGGAAACCTTAGCATTTGCAGCTTGTTACCAGCACTTTTACTGTGACGACCTCATGGAACCTGATTACTTTTTCCACATAACTTTCAAAACACTTTTGCTAAATAAATCTTCCCAGCACGCTTTGATCATTGGCTGAGCTAGGGTAAGATGTTAGAGCTTTCAGAAAGATGGTTTTCTTTATCTTTCCAAATTTCCAATCCCAAGTGCCTTGGGCATTTTGGTAGAATACAGGGTGGCGGCAATCCTTATTTTATAGCTGAAGAAAAACGACTATTCAAAAGGATCTTGACTCTCTCTTAAATCTGAGATCTTTGCGAGTAACTCTCCATTCCTTCCAGCAGCAACCCCCAAATCTCCCCTCGGTCCACGGAAGAAACCCCTGCTCTAAACAGATAACGATGTTTGAACCAAGTGGAAATCAACCTCCAGTAGATTTGAGTTTGTCCTAGGAAGAAGCAGTCAGAAAACGGTTTCCATGGGTACAGATTTTGACATTATCAACTGCAAATATTCACCACCCCAAGATGACAAAACTCCAGTAACTTCAAAGCTGTTAAGGATAGCTTCAGGGCAAATTTTAATTAAAATTAGATCGCCTATATGAAAAGCATCTAATTTGTACTCTATAAAAGAGTTTGGGAAGCACAATTCTAGAGCCTCAGGATGTGGCTGTAACAATTATCTTGCAACTTTTCACAGCAGAATCACAACATGTTAATTTGTTAATGAGTCAGTCAGAGCAGAAGAGAGCTCCTGAGGAGAGGAAAACATACAGATTACATTTACATTTCTATTTTTAAATAAATTAAATGTTGCAAGTCAAACTCAAACTTCACATGAAAGTTTTGAATTTCTGCTGGATTAAAAAAAAATCCGATTGCCTGCTGAGATGAGTATTGATTCTTGGCATTTCGCAGAGAGCTAAGCGAGTTCTTTACGTGAAGGTGGCTGCAATGACGCACGTGCTAAACGCGGCCATTTGGAGGAGAGGAGGTGGTCTTTTTTGCCCCCTTCCTTTGTGAAGTTCTGGCCCTTATAATAAACGTGGACTCGGGAAGGAGCTGGTGAAGGAGAGAAAAGCAGCAAAAGGGAAGATCAGAAGTCTCATTGTTGGTGATTACTTCTCAGTAAAATAAAACTCCAAGGGAAGGAGGGAGGAAGGAAGCCAGGGGCGAGAAACCACTGCAGGCAGGCTAGGCTGCAGCTGAGGCACAGAACCTAAGGCGCATTCACGCTCGGGGCCTGCAGGCACCTCCTGAAATCTGTGGGTGCCTCGCTCGCTGCACCCTCGTCCTGGCTCTGGAGCCCCGTACAGTGAGCTAAACTCAAACTCAGTGTATCTGACAAAGAGCGAGGGTCTTCAACACCAGCTGGCACAGGAGGCATGTGGGAGCTTGGTGTAGAAAGATTTAGCTGCCTTAAGAGTTGCAGGAAAATCATTGAACTTTCGCAAATTTTACAAAAACATCTGCCCACGAGAACACCGTTTCGGGGCCCGCCCAGGGCCCTGGAAGGACCTGCACGACAGAGGGGCCCAGAGCTTAAGTTCCCTGAGCTTCATGGGCAAACCACCTCTGCACACGCTTCGTCTCATAACCCCAGGAGATGAGCACAATTACTAATCAGCATCAGAGAGATGAAGGCATTGAGGCTCAGTGGAGGCACCTAACTTGATCTGGGCCACACAGATAATAATCTGCAGAGCTGACATTTGAACTCAAGTCTGATCCCAGAATTTAGGCCGTAGGCCAGGAAGAGTCTGGCACCAGGGAAGAATCTCTGGAGAGTAAGTCTTCAAAATACAGAAGAACAGTGAGGCAGATATGGGCGAGAAAAGAGCGTACCAGCCCAGGTGTAACCAGCCCAGGTGTTACCAGCCAGGCGTAACTAGCCCAGGTGTTACCAGCCCAGGTATTATCTGCCAGGTGTTACCAGCCCAGGTGTTAGCAGCCCAGGTGTAACCGGCCCAGGTGTAACCAGCCCAGGTATTATCTGCCAGGTGTTACCAGCCCAGGTGTTACCAACCCAGGTGCAACCAGCCCAGGTATAATAGGCCCAGCAAATAGAACGGTGTTTTAAGCACAGATGGAAGGAAATAGAAGTTTCCCCCAAATCTAATGTGAAACCAGAGTCCAGTAGAGAAGAGCCACCTTCCCCAAAGCTGGGGCTAAGGCTGGAGTGTGAGAAAGTGAGAAGCCCCCTAGGGAGATGACGGGATGAAAATAAGGACTGGCCAGTGGGAAGGAGGAGGAGCTTGCCTACTACCTCTAAACCCAGGCCTTTGGGGTCGCTCCTTAAAATGGTTAGCCTTTCTCCCTGAGGATAAGCAAGGAGTGGTATTACCTATCTCTGAGAATAGCAGGAAGATTCCATTAAGGAACCTGAGTGATCACGCAGCATCTACTCCCTGGAATAGCCACCCTCCCACGTGGCCCAGGTATGTCTGTCAACCCCAGTCCACAGGGTGGCACAGAACCCAGCTGGCCAATGAGAGGGCCCCATTCCCCTGGACACAGTGATTGGTCCAGGGGTGGGTCCAAGACCAAGCAGACCAATCAGAATCCTTCCCTGGAATTCATATGCACATGTTATCAAGCTTGAGCTTTCTGCCTTTGGGATTGTAAACTGGCAGGAACTGGGTGGCTCTTGGGTCAGGCCACCCAAAGAAGTATCTATCTTTTCCGGAGACTGAAGTGCCAGAAGTGGAGGGAAGCAGAGCAGAGCCTGAGAGAGAGAAGAGTCCTGACAACACCTGAACTGAAGGTGCAGGAAGCATCTCTCACTAAATTCTCACACAATTCCAGGAAGGAAATGCCATTATACCAACCCATTTTACAGATGCAGAAACTGGGGCAACAAGAAGCTCATTTACTTAAACAAAGTTCACACCGCAAGTAGGTGGGGAGCCCAAGCTGGCCTGCCTGGCCCCAGGTGGGTCATTCTGCACACACCTGGCAGGACACCATGGTACGCTACCCCTGTGCTGGATGCTGGGATGCTGGGCTACTGCGGCACAAGCCCCCAGCTGTCCTCCCCCAGTGGGGAGAGCCGTGTGAGCAAAGTGGGAAGCCCTGAGTATCGCAGGGCGCATGGCAGCCCAGGGGAGGAGATCAGGCCCCTTTGCCCGGGGGGTAGAAGGGGGGGCAGGCTACTCCAAGCAGCTGATGTGGAGACTGTCTCGAAGTTGAAGTTGGGGAGGGAGGTTACGGGGGTGAAGACTTGGAGGAGTTGGGGAGTCAGGTGTATTCTGGTGCTGATAAGTCAGAAAGAGGGACCAGAGAAAGACGGGACGCCATCGAGGGGCTTTAGTTGCCAGTGGTAGAAACCAAGCCCTCACAAGCTGAAGGAGAAAGGGACTGGAGGGGTTTGTGTCCTGGGAGGGGTCCTGGGCATGCTCTCAGGATTCAGGGAAAAGCTGAAGGCACCGGGGTCTCTAGGACAGGAGCGGGGGACACCCCACACACACACTCTATTTCTCATCTCCGCTGGCCTCTCCGTCTCATTCTTTCCCTCCAGCAGATTGGTCTTCCGGAGGCGAAAGACACAGCTGCCTACAGTTCCTGCTTGCCAGCTCCACTGGAGATGGAATTTCTTCTCCCAGCAAAGGCCTATCAATCTCGGAGGAAGTCTTCTTGGTCCAGCTTGGCTCACGTACCAACCCCCTTGGACCGATCACTGATGCTAGGGCCATGGGCTTCTCTGGCCAGCCTGAATCAGAGCCACCCTCTGAGCAGGGGACAGTGAGCAGAGAAGGGGAACAGAAAAGCTTATGGAACTGGTGAAAGAAAAAGCTCACTCTGAACCCCCTACCTACCTGGCCATCTCAGTCAACCAGGGAGTGAGGGACTCACCCATCCTTGCCCACAAAGATTTAGAACAGAGCTCAGGAGACCAGCAGTGTTCAGCGATGTACAATGATCACCAAGACTCATCCTCAGAAATCCAGTCCAGTTACAGGTTCAAAAGCCCCAAGGATATCCTCACAGGATCCCTGCTTAGCCTCTCTCTGGGGAGTGTGCTTCGCTGGTCCAACTACCTCCAGGCCCCAGTGAGTCCTAGAAGGAAATCCAAACCTGAGCACACATGTGGGCTTTTGCTTCGCCAGTACAGTGTGAAGTGGACCTAGAGGGAATGGAAAGAAAAAGGAGATCTCTTTGGCCAAATTCTGTTGAGGAGTTGACAGCTGATTTCAAGGAGGGGGGCTGCTTGGCTTTACACCCCTTTGGCGAATTCCAGGTTTCTTCTGGAGCAGCTATCTTTCCATCAACAGGGAGACCCCAGGTACTACTTACTGTTTTAGTTTTTGGTGTAGGGGCTTTCACTGCAGTATTATTTATTTAAAAAACAGATGAAAGCCCAGATGTCTGATAATAAAAGGTTGAATAAACAAATCTTGACACAGCCATGTAAAGAAATACTCTGTAGTCACAAAAATACTGCTGCAGAACCGGTATTAGACACCAGTATCTACAGATGCCTGGTCAATGTCCAGCAACATGCAAAGCACTTTAATCCACCCCGAAACACAGCGATGTAGACACCATGACTTTCCCCATTTACAGATGGGTAAACTGAGGCCCAGAGAGATTCTGTAACTCATTCAAACTCATGCAGCAAGCCTGGCAGTACCAGGACGTGAATCCGCATGTGTCTGTTTCCAAAGCTGGCACTCGAATATCTGCTCTGTGAACTTAAGGATGTATCTGCTGATATTGAAAATATATTACAATATATTAAATGGGAAAATTAAGCTAAAAGCAGTATATATTTCTGAAAGTAATCTAGTCATGGAGTTATATACACAGAATAAAACGTACAAGGATATATACCAAGAAATAAATGTTAGCATGCCTTGTAGGTGGGGTGGAGTGACATTTATTTTACTCTGTATGTTTATTTATATTATCTAATAATTCTGTTTCTGTGCTGTCCAGTACAGTAGTCACTAGCCACATATGGTTATTTAAATTTAAATGAATTTAAATGGAAATACAAGTAAACATCTCTGCATGTATTATTGGCTCTATTTGGGTGACTCATCCTTCTCTGAACCAATCGCTGAAGTATTAAGTTACCCCTAAAGCAAAGCACTAAGAATGGACACTAATTACACTCTTTACTAGAAGCAGAGACAAAGAGACGACGGGCAGTATCTGGGAGGTTTCCACCACAAGCCTGGCAACCCGATGGCAAGGTCAGGCAGGGCAAAGCCTGGGCGGCTGCTTTGCCCCCCTTTCTGCAAGCGGGGACCCTCCCGGATGTGGACAGATGGGGCCAATTACAGGGGGACAGTGAGAGGGGACAGGGTGGGTGGGAAATGATTTCTAAAATTCAATCCAGGTGGGCTCTTTTCAAGAGTCACCTGAGCAAGGAAAGAAAGTCTCCCTGAGCCTCCCCTCAGTGAAAGAGCCCATTTCTTTGAGTGTTTGTCTAACCTTTTCTTTAACCAGGAACTCACAATGGGATTAGCAATTTTCTGCAAAGCAACTCTTTGGATGACCTTCTCTGGGAACACATTTGAGTGGCACCATATGCAAGCTGTATTATTTTTTTTGCCTAATGGATTATTCATGCCTTAGACCAGACCTCTCTATGTATTCTCTCTGCTCAGCCTCTTTTCTCTTTTTCTCTGCCCGTTTCTCTCCCTTTGATATATCCATCCACCCATTCATCTGCTTATTGAACTCCATGGATTTCCATCTAACGTGGAGGGCCTTTGGGAGATGGTTGCCTCTCTCCCTCTTGCCCTGCCTTTGGCCCCATGTAGATAAAGACCTGTCCCTCGACTCTCGTAGTGAGAGCAGAGGCCAAACTATGAACCATTCAGCCAATATTTGTTGGGGATCTTCTGTGTGCCAGGGACAGTGTGCACAGTTGGGGACCAGAGTCCTGGAGCTCACAGACTAATAGCGGAGACGATATTAATCAAATCCCATGGGAATCAGTGCTAGACTCCCACCACCAGAGAAACTGAGAGTCCAACAACCACAGACTCCGCTTTCTGTGTCCAGCAGAGCCAGCAAGAGAAGCCGCCCCACGTTACACTACGTGCGCCCAGCCCGGGCCCGCGCCAGCATGGGAAGAGGGACGTGGACGGAGGCCAGGAGCCTTCCCGCCAGGGCTTGCAGTTCCCGTGTGTCCTTTGGTGTGTTAGCATCTCCCGGAAGGGGGTGAGACTCTGGCTTTTTGTTATGTGGTTGGGGCCAAGCCCTAAGAGCAGCCGCCACATCATCAGAAGCTCAGCTACCCGACAGGGACCATCCTGATGCTGGGGGCAAACCAGCAGAGCTGGTCCCCCTGAGAGGTGACCTGCTTCTCCCCTGCCCTCCGCCTGCGCCCCACTCCCCACGGGTTTCTCCTGACTGCTCTCCTTCAATGAGCCACTTGTACAAGAATCCCCTCTCTGGCTTTCCCTAGGAACCCGACCTACAGGTGGGCAATGGCTTTATGTTTGCATAATTAAAACGCTTCCTTGAAGTGATCTTCTCCATAGACAGCTGGCACCTACCCTCCAGCCAGTCCCTCCTTCTCCTTGTAACAGCCCTTACCCACTGTTCAGGAAGGTGAGCGTCTCCCCCGCTCAGGAGCAAACCCCAGTTATGGTAAGGCAACCACGGCAACCCCATTCTCCTTGCCAACGCCTGTTCTAGGCCTGAGTGGGCTGCCCAGTTCTGGCCAGGGAAGGGAGGCCTGCCGGGGGGCTCCTGGGAAAGGACCCTTTGCTCTTAAGAAGGAGATACTGGAAAAGAGGCCTTTGCTTCTTTCTTTGGAAGTTGTACCTGCTGGAACTGCAGCAGCTGTGTTTTCTAAAGAAAACCCAGCATTTCAAGGAGGGCTGAGCAGAAAAAGAGGACAGCAACTTCAGAATGTCTTCAGGCCGCTGAGTCCCTCTCTCTGGAGCTGGCCTTCTTCAGACTTCTCATTTAATGAAATAACTCTTCATATTCTTCAAGCTTCTTTGAGATGGTGGGGTTTTTTGTTGTTGTTATTTGGAAGTAAAAGTATCCTAACTGAGGACAAATTCCAAGTGTCTTTTCTAGAACATATAAACATTAATTTTTTAAATGACAATTATTCTAGCTTCATAAAACTCTTACTTGCTACCTTAATACATTTGCATGCCAGAGACAAAAATATGAAAGTATATGTATTTTCAACTTTTCCTGCTTTCTAAGCAGAGAAAATTCTGCATTTTACATGGAAAATGGAAGAAACTGAGAAACTCTGGTTCAACGTCTCTCTCTAAGAAAGGATGTGAATTCCCCAGACCAAAAAAGATAAAGATGCAGGAAGGGGGCACAGAAGGGAATCGAGGCCAGGGGACATAGACTCTTCTCACAAAGGGGTCCTGCAGGGAAGGAAACTGGAATATCAAAGAGAGGTCGGGATGGGGGCATGGGGGAGAGCAAGAAGGACCAAGAGCGAGACGAGAGACGGAGCCGTGAGCAGTCACTTGCTCCCTGAACTCTGCGGTGGGGCAGATGCACCTGCAGAAAGTTTGAGAAAGTTTTGCTGCTTGATATGTTGAGTATCTCCGATTGATTCCTACTAGCGCTTAATAAGGAGAAATGTTGTTTCTCGAGTCTCTGGGGCTGCAGTGTGTATCATCACCTTGCCGTCAACATGGACAGTGAATGTGGAATTAGTGCCCCTCCCCCAAGAAGCTGGCATTAAACTGAGGTCTGGGCTGCAATTAACAGCCTCTTAGGGTCGAGGATACACAGCACTTACGACTCTTTTGAAATAGGTCTAGCCTCAATTTATGGGCCATGTTTTATCTTAATTCGAACCATTCCTCTTTAGGCAAGCAGCTCCGTAAAGCGGGGTTCTTTGCACTAACCCCCCCACAAAGGAAGGAGATGCAAACCAAAGGAGCATCGATGAGAAGTTATTGGACGCCAGGCTTGGGACCAGGGGCGGATATGGGCAATCGCACTGGGTCCTCACCCAGCCCAGGCCAGGCATGATGGGCCCAAGTGACAGATAAGGAAACTGAGGCTTGAGAGGGGGCAGGACTTGGCCAAGGTCGTCCAGGCAGGACATGAGCACAGTCGGGCCATCCCCCCTGGGCCGTCACCTGCTTTTTCAGCTGCGGCACTAGGGACGTTAGTCCTTTGTAAAGGGGAGGGGGGCTGTCCTGTGGGGTGTTTAGCAGCACTCCTGGCCTCTACCCACTAGATGCTGATAGTAATTCACCCCTCCAAGCTGCGACAATCAAAAATGTCTCCAGACATCGTCAAGTGTCCCTAGGAATGAGGGGAGGGGGCAAGCTCACCAGCTGAGAATCCAGCACAATCCTCACAGAACGTGGGTGAGGCCAGGACCAGGGGGTCTCACCTGCTGCCACTCCAGGGTCCCAAGCCCCTCCCCCATGAGAGCTTCCCGGCCCTGCCCTGGGTGTCCCTGATGTTGTCAGGGGCGAGGACACAGGCTTTGAATACGGGAGATGCCCCCTGCCAGCCGACCCAATGAGCACCCCTGGCCCTAGCCAGCATCTGGCATGGGGCTTTACAGAGCGGGTGCTTTAAGAAACTGCAAGAAATGAACGGAAAATCCTTCTTCCTGTGGGCTGAATTGTGTCCCCCAAAACGTGTGTCCACGTACTACACCGCAGTACCTGGGAATGGGACCTTATTTTGAAACAGGGTCTTTGCAGGGTAATCGAGTCGGATGAGGTCGTGGCGGCTTAGGGAGGGCCCTGAATCCAGTGGCTGGTGACCTTTTAGGGAGAGGAGAGACAGGCACGCAGAGACACAGAGGAGACGGCGTTGAAGACGGCGGCAGCGGCTAGCTTGGAGCACCAAGGCTTGCAGGGAACCCCCGGAGCTGGAAGGACCCGCGGGGGGAAGCTGCCCTGCCGACACCAGGAGAGCCCGAGCCTAGGTCACTAGCACACGTCCCTAACTGGAAGCTGAAGAAACACAAAGCACCAGAAAGGGGAAGGAGTCACGGCTGACGGGAGCTGAGGCTGGAAGGACGGCGGACATCACCGCCGACGGCCGCGCTGCTCACGCAGGCTCTCGTTTCGCCCTGACTTGTTGCTAGCATCCTCCTTTTACAGCCAAGGCAACGGAGGCTCAAGGAGGAGGAATTATTTGTCCAGGGGTTGAAAGGTACTGGGGAGCTGCTGGGTTTGGGCCTACCCATGCCTCGATTTCCCCGTCTGTAAACAGGAGAATTGAATGAACTAAGATCTGTAATACACTCAACACCTTGCCTGGGTCGTAGTAAGCACTTGTTAACTAGCAAGTACGTGTAAGTCCCAGAGCAGGAGGGAAATGCAAGGCCTCCAAAGCTACGTCGGTGGCTGAGGTGGCAGCCGGCAGCCCCTAGACCACAGGGCATCAGCGGTGCGTTTTTTTGGCCCCTTATGATGACATCTAACAATTGGAAGACTTCACACACAAAAAATGTAAATTTCTGGCTTTGTTTGAAAACTCCGGGAGATTTGGCATCATTCCCAGCCAGACTGGCCACTCCAAGTACCGGCCTGTGTGCCGTCCAGAACCTGTAATGGGATTTGTGGAGCTCCCCCCCAACCCTGCCTAGTCTCTGGAACCCCAAACCCTCAGACAGCTCTGGGCTGGGAAATAGCCTCTGGCCTCAGAAGGCAACCCCTTCCCTTTTCCGTTCCCCACCCACCATGCTGCCTCCTTCTCCTGGGAGCAGGGGGCAGGGGCAGGGAGCAGCCCAGCCAGGCCCTGCCAGCCCTCCTCAGCCCACCCACCCATCACCCTCCCAGGTAAATCCCACGGCAGGGAGGATAATTCTACAATTCCAAACGGTCTCTTTTCTTTTGAGTCATTCCAGGCTCTCTTGGCTCTCAGTTTACATCTTTTGGATTTTATCTCATCATGACAGTAAAATGTGCAAAAGAATTTGGAGAATTGAAATCAAATGTGCAGTGAGAGTATCTACATGGAGAGGGTCATGTTTCCTTCTCGAAGGCCTAGCTCCACCTCGGGATTCTATAACTGCCAACCCAGGAGAAATGGATGCTTGCAGATCTGGGTATGTGCCAGCCTATTGACGTGGCAGGAGGAACTGGAATCCAGTCATTTTACAGCTCTAGGGGAGCTTGGAGACATCACTGCAACCTCAGCCCATTTGAAAGTAAGAAACCGAGGCCCACAGAGATGACGAGACTTGTCAAATGTCACCCAAAGTTTCAGAGAAAAGAGCTGCTATGATTTGACCAGCTCTCTGTAAACTTCTTTCCTGTTTTATATGGGATTGAGGTTTCTTGAAGAGAAAATTCTTCTAATGCATTTTTGCTTTGGGGTCAGACAGATCTGTATCAAAGCATTACCTTTGCTACTCTAAGATCCTAGAGAAATTGCGACCAGAGCATTGGTTTCTTCGTCTGTAAAATGGGACAAATAATGCCAACCTCAGAAGGCTGTTATGAAGTGTCTCAGGTAGAATGAATTTGGCTGCAAGCAAGAGAAAAAACTCCAACAACCTGGTTAAACAATAAGGAAGAAGACATCATCGCATATGACAGGAAGTCCCACAACAGGGCAGCTCCAGATTTGGCTAATTTGGTGGCTCAGTGATGTCATCAAGGACACAGTTTCTTTCTATCTGTCAGCTTTTGCCATTCTCAACTTTTCAGCTCTGCCTTGGCTAGTTTTCCTCACGACCTCAAAATAACTGCTGGCATTCCAAACCTCACACCCAGACACTACAACATCCAATGGAAAAGCTGTTGAGGAGAGTTTTCCTTCCAGTGTGGAAGTCAGAACTCCTCATCAAATGTCTCATTGGCCAGACCATCTCCCACGCCACTCCTGAGCCCATCTGGCAGGAGGATGGGGTTCCATGATTGGTGGTTTGGAGGAAGGAGGCTGAACTGGATTCTGTTTGTCAGGAAGAGGGAGGGAATGGCTATTGGACAGGTAAAGCAACAATAATCGTGACAGACCATGTCCTCTGAGCACTTCTAAGTGCCACACTGAGCAAGCATTTGAATCCTGCCAACAGCCCTGTGGAATCACTGATTCCATCTTACTAAAGGAAATGAAGCTCAGAAGGGAGAAGAAGCAACGGACAGACAGCCTGTGGGGATGGAGGGCTCTATGGGCTGCCTGCTCCCTGTGGATTTCCTGATGGGAACACCCTCTTGTAGGGTGCCTGCCCACCACCTTCACCAGGGCATGTGAGGAACACAGGGCAGGCGTGGGCAGGGCTGTGAGTCGGGGAGGACTGAGGGGCAGCCAGGACCGCCAGCGGCAGGAACGCAAAGCAAGAGCCTCTGGCTCCCACCCCCGGTTCAGCTCCGACTGGAACCTGCCGCCCTCTAGGCTCCCAGGGCACAATTCGGAGCTGGAGGGAAGCAGATACCGTCAGACGGTTATAAGAACCAAACTCAGGTGTTGTTTTTCAGCTTTAAAAAAAAAAAGAGGAGGGGGGACAGTTGACAGCTTATTAAATAACCTCCCGATCTTTCCATTCACATAAAAAGGTGCTTGTGTCTCCTGAGACGAATGTCTGTGCATTTGCTGAGGGAAAGGGAAAAATGCCCTGAAACAATATTCCAGGGGGAGACTGGAAACTTTCTTATGAATTCCCCGAAAGACTTGAACCCAAGCAACCACTAAATACCTAACCCAGAGTTAAGAAAACTTAGTGAGTAGCTTTTAGAAAAATACAAATAAAAGGCAAAACCCCAAACAGGAAATAAACCCATTAAGTGGCGCTCCTTGTAGATGGGATCTTTGCCTGGAACCAGAAAGCTAAAGAGCCGGCCCCTGCCCTGCGACTCCTTATGAGCTCCACGCCCAGATAAGTAACTGCATTCGTGCTCTCCACGTTTGCTCGGTGCCTTCGGGTCCTGGGCCCCAGGGGAAAAGCGGTGGCACAGAGCACAGGACTGGTCCTGCGCTCACATCTGTTCACCTGTCGCCCCGCAGGTGCTGCCCTCCTGTGGCCTTGCTACGGCTCTCTGAAATTCTCTTGTTTCTCTCTTTGACGTCTCCCTCCACGTGGAAGGCCCCCAGCGACCTTCCCTCTGGTGTTCACGCCTCCCCCAGTGTGGGCTGACCTAGTGCCTTGCTTCTGACCTGAAGAATACCGCTATGGCCAAGGTGATGGGATGTCACCTTGTTACAAAAGATGGCAACTTCTGTCTCCCTGGCTGGCTCTCTCTTTTGCCTTCTCGTCTTGCATGCTTTGAAAAAAGCCAGCTGCCAGGTTGAAGAGGTAAGGAAGGGAGGGTGGCCTCTGGCCAACAGCCAGCATGAAACTGAAGCCCTCAGTCCATCAGCCCTCAAGGAACTGGATTCTGCCAACAAGCACATGAACCTGGAAGCAGATCCCACCCAGCCAGGCCGTCCGATGGGGCCCCAGCCCTGGCCGACACGGAGATTACAGCCTGGCGAGACTCTGCAGCACCCAGTGAAAATCAAGCCCAGACTCCTGGCCCACCAAGACGCTGAGCTAACTGTGCTGTTTCAAACTGCTAAGTTTGTGATACTTTATTACTCAGCAGTTGATGACTAATACCTTCCACTGGGAGATCAGCTCCGTGAGAGAAAGGACTGTGTGTTTCCTTCATGGCTGTGTCCCCATTGCCTAGACAGTGTCCGGACATGGCAGGTGCCCAATAAATATTTGAGGAGTGAATGAAAGGAGATGCTGTGCTATGCCCTGTCCAGCTCTGAGGATTCAATGGTGAGCAAGCGCCATCCCTGCCCGCTTGACGCCTAAGACCCGCAGAGCAATCGGAGTTGGTTATTCCTCTGTGTCTCCCCTATCAGATTCAAGGATGTGATAAAAAGCATAAGCCCAGGGAAAGGAACAGCCAGTTCTGATCTCTGGGGCAGGAGTATGGGGTACAGCTCTGGGTCAAAGAGAGGAGCAAAGAGGTCTAACTGAACAGGGATTAAATAGAGAGGCCGAAGGTAGATCCAAATCGTGCTGTCTACCTAAGAATTTCAGTCAAGGCTACAGTGGGCAATATCGGAAACTACTACCTGGATAATCAAGAAACCACAGGTAAGAGAAGCGAGGCCCTAAATCCCAGCCCAGCCCCGTGCAGCTCTGTCACCTGGGCCAGGCTCCTTGGCCTCCCGAGCCCTAGTCTTCTCGCCTGTTAGATGCCGGAGCCCACGATGTGTGTAACGTGCTTAGAGATGTCTCCTGGCCCACGGAGGGCCGAGGCACACCGAGGCCCGTGTGGGAGGTGGCGGTGGCAGCTCCTGTGCACTGATGCCCTTTCCAGCCTCTCCGACGGGGGAGATGATGAACATGGACAATCCACCACCTCCTTAAGCCCGCAGCCCCTTCTCTTGAACAAGCATTTGCTCTTGAGTTCCTGGTCCAGCGCTCGCCCACGGTGCTTCCCGCCTCCCTGGCTGCCCCTTCTCCGTCCCCGCTGCAGAGGCGTCCTACTTTACCAAGGTCTCCTTATCTGTTAGAATCGACATCCCAGTATGGGCCCTCTCCCCTGTCTCACTCCTGCTCTCCCTCGGGGGTCTCAGGCACAGGTGAGTCCTGGGTGAATACACACAGTTATTTGTTCCCAAGGCTCCAGACCTGTACACCCACCAGCCTGCTGGAGAGGCCTGTTTGGGTGGCACAAAGGGTACCCCAAACCTAATATTGTCTAAAACTGAACTCATGTCCCGGCCCCCACACCCAGCGCCCCTCCTGGGCTCCCTGACCGACAGAACCGTCAGGCACCAGCTAAGAAAGCCAGGATGGAAGGCGCACCCTTGACAACGCTTACTCAGCAAATGCATCCCCAGATCGTCTCTCCCGGAAGCAGGCTTGAATCACGTCCTCTCCCACTGCTGCTTAGCCCAAGCCACGTGATTTTGGCTGGCTCTACTCTGAACTGGTCTTGTCACTTCTCTCTGACCCTCTAAGGAGAGCAGCAGAGTGACCTTTTCAAAATAAACATCAGGTAATGTAGTCTCCTTGCTTAAAACTCATCAAAGATTTCCCATTGCTCTTAGCATAAACATTAAAGTCCATGGAAAAGACCAAACTCCTCACAGTGGCCCATGTGTTCCCGTGTAATCTGCTCCTGCCTATCTCTCCATGGAAACCACACTCCTGCCCCACCCGTGCTCCAGGCTCACCCACCTCCAGAGCCGCGGTGCTCCCTCTAGCATAGGCTGTTCCCCTTGGCTGACCCTTCCTTTGCATCTCAACTCAGCCGAAGCTTCCTTGACAGAGCCTTCCCTCGTTTCCCTGAGTAGGTCAAATCCTTCTTCTAGGACCAGGCGCCCCTCCTCATGCCATACTTCATAGTTATATTTACCTTGTTATTTTCATTCTTAGTCTATGCATATCTCCCCCCACCAGATGGTAAACACATGAGGGCACAACAAGGGCCTCACTTAGCACAACGTAGATGCTCAATAAATGTTTGCTGAAAGAAAGAACGAATGTGTCAAACAATATGCAAGAAATGGAATAAATACAGTATTTTAAAAAATCATCTCCCCATCCCTGGATGTCAGGAGAGCTGACCCCATCTTCCACTGGTGCTAAAATGGGAGCTGGGGTAGGAAGGCATTCTGCACCCTGGAGTCAGCCCCAGGGCCAGGGAGGTATTAGCTGCAACTCAGGACAAAAGCCAGGTGAGCTCTCTCTGGGAGCTCACACCATCCCTCACCAAGGGTTACCTCTTTGGCTCCCACTCAAAGCTCCCTGCAAGTCAGGACTCTGCCCCTCTGTAGAGCCTGAAAACAACATGCGACTTTAGCCTTGGAAAAAGATAGAGACCTGCTTGGCTCATTAACCCTCTCTGGGACAAGGTGGAAGCAGGCTTGGATGATCCAGAAGCTCCTGAGGTGGCTTTCCCAACCTCTGCACTATGGGTTATTCTTTTTTGTGGGGCTGCCTCATGTAGTATCTACCAAGATGTGACAATAAAAAGTGTCTCCAGACTTCGCCCAGTGTCCCAAAGGGACACCCTTGGTTGAGAATCACTGCTCTAGAGGGATTCATTCGTTTATTCTTTTGTTCATTCCTGAGCTCCCACTTTTTGCCAGGTGCTACCCTAGACTCTGGGGATGCTGCAGGAACAAGACTGAGAAGACCTCTTTCCTCCAAAAGCTCACCTGCTAATCAGTGGCCAAGGTGAGTTCAGAGCAAGGTGAAATCTGGGAACTCTGATTACGTCGGTCAGGTCCACCAGCGGGTTCCGTGGGCATCTTAGTCCCTGCTCTTCCCCAGAGTTGGGCACAGAGTAGGTGCAATTAACTTTGTTGCGTGACTGATTGCCTGAAGTTGTAGCCTAGGGTGGCTACTTTGGCCAAGGGGTCAGAGATGCTCGTCCTGGGGAAGCAGCACCATGGCTGATAACAGGACTGTGAGGATGCATCACTGTGTGAAGAGAAGAGAAAATCTTCCAGGCCGAAGAAACAGCAGGTGTGAAGACTGGGTGTGGTCAAGGAGCTGACCTGGAGGGCTCTTGCCCCTCATTCACCTGGCTAATTGCCACCTGCCTGTACATTTCAGCTCAGACATGGCTTCTTCCTGAGCCCACCAGCCTGGAGGTGACTGCCATGCTCCTTGACAGCGTTCTGTCCTTCTCCTGATGACACTGAGTACAGTCCAAGCAATTGTCTCATGCCTCACTGGATGGTGAGGGCCAGAGGCCATGTCTGTCTCTATTCACACTGGAGTTCCAGCACCCGGCATGTGGGAGATGCTCGGTGGGCGCATGTCGATGGAGGGATGGATGCAGGAATGGAAAGACCGACGGATGGGAAAGCACCAAGGTGAAACCAGAGCTTCTGAGAACCAAGTAAGCCCAAGGAAGATGACTTAGGGGGCAAAATAAGGCCTTGCCCTTCTTATTCAACAATCTGGGGTCAATTGTTTGTTGCTCCACCTTCCCTGACAGAAGCCAAGAGTGGGGATTATTTTCAAGAGGAAGAAGGAAGTTGATGTCATCCAACCACTGGGGAGGGATTCGGAGAGCAGGCTTTCAGTTGCCATGGCAAAGTGTCTACAGACTTTGGAAGTGTGTGTGTGTATTGTTGGAGAAGGGGCAAGACTAGCACTCAGGCTCAGAGACTGAGAAAGGCGCAGCGGCGCTATTCACGGCAGCCGAAAGGGAACAGCCTGAATGTCCATAAATGGACAAATGGAGAAATTAATTGTGGTGTATCCCCTACAATGGAATATTATTCAGCCCTAAAAAGGAATGAAGTAGTAACACATGCTACAGAGTGGATGACCCTGGGAAAAATTATGCTAAGCCAAGAAGCCAAACACAACAAGTCACATATTGTATGATTTCATTGATGTGAAATGCCCAGAAAAGGTAAATCTGTAGAGACAGAGAGCAGACTGGTGGCTGCCAAGGGCTGGGCGGGGGGAGTGAATGGGGAACGACTACCCAATGGGGATGGGGTTTCCTTTCAGGGTGATGAAAATGTTTTGGAACAAGATAGAGATGGTGGTTGTACAACGTTGTGAATGCACTAAATGCCACTGAATTGCTCTTTTTAAAATGGTTAATTTTAGTTCTGTGACTTTCATCTCGAGTAAACTTGAAATTTTTTCCCAAATCCCAAAGTACTAGATCTCAAGGGCTTGGTTTGAGGTCAAATAAGTAGCCATTAAGTAGCAATCCCATGAAGCTGACATCCAAGGAAAGTCCAAAACGGAAGTCACTGCTTCCAGTCCAGGGAGGCCGCCTCGTTCAGCACAAAGGTCGTGGACCCGGGAGACACGCAGATGAGATGTTAAATCCCTGACTCTGCCACTTACCACCAGTTTGGGGCAGATGATTCTGGTCCTCCAAATCTCAGTTTCCACATTTGTAAGATGGGGCTAATGATCGTATCTCCCTCACAGGGCCATAGGGGTAGGGGTGGGGCAAAGTGCTGGCATTTCAGGCAGGGATCCGCATGTGCAAAGGCCCTGTGGGGATTTGGAGCAGAGACCTCTTGAGGCATTGCACGGAGGGAGCAAAACGAGGTTGGCTGGAAGGGTGGCAGGGCAGTGGAGGAGGATGGTGGCGGAGGAGAGCGGAAGAAGGTTTGGTTTGCAGCCTAAGAACACTGGTTCTCAAAGTGGGGTCTCCAGGCTCGCAGCATCAGCCTCACGTGGGAACTTGTTAGAAACGCAGCCACTGAATGGGAAAGCAGGGGTGAGAGCCCCAACAGTGTTTTCACAAGCCCTTCGAAAGTGTTTTAAGCAAGATAGTGAGAGGATCAGATTTGGTTTTGGAAAAGTCTCCTTGGCTGTCTTGTAGTTTCCTCAGGTATGTGTTACCTTTGCTCCAAGAAATCATGATTTATAGGAAGGATTGCCAGATAAAATACAGGACGTCCAGTTACATTTGAATTTTGGATAAACAATACAAACTTTTTTTAGTGCCTAAGTGTGTCCCACAAGTGGGCTGTATTTAACTGGCAGCCCTGCAATGACCACCAAATTCAGACGCCTGCCGAGTTCCTGCGAAGGCAGGCCTGGTTACCTGGTTACCTGGTTACCTGGAACCCAGGAGTCCTGTTTGAGATGCGCCCATTGATATGATTACTCAGTGCTCCGTCACTTCCTGAGTAATGGTCTGAGCTTCTAAAAATGACTCATGCTGAACTGATTATTTCAGAAAAAATATATAATAGAAATGACTGAGCGATTGTTTATTACCCGGCTATGTGTCAGCTCCCGTGTCGCAATCATCGGACTTATAGCTTTTGGCTGGGCTGACCCCACTCTGGGTTCCTAGTTGCAACCCCGTTTGCCCGCTGAGCTCTTTTCACCTGCTGGGGCACCTGTGGGGTTGACGCTGCCCCTTTGTTTTCCACCCATTGGCCATACTTAATACACTGTCCACATACGCACCTCACAAACACCTGAGTTTTTACCCATCGTCCAGGCAAGGCCTAGCTGGGGGCTCTAGGCCCAACCAAGAGCTCCAGTCCAGACTTCAGGAATCCACAAAGGCTTTGGAGGGAGGCAGACTTGTATTTTCCT
>JAQZBX010034314.1:0-25037 GCA_029593785.1 Cabassous unicinctus
TCTGCATTTGAGTCTTAACCATATTTAAGTGTTACTGTGGCTTCAAAGAAGCTATTGATTCTGAAGTAGTGGGTTTTGATTGAGTTGACTGTTTTTAAAAAAACTGTTTGGATTTTAATTGTGATGCAGAAGTTATAGTAACAAACATTTGGTTTTGTACAGACATTATTTCCACTCTGGTGGATAAGCTCAATAAAGGTCATATCCCAACCTAGTTGTTTTTAGTTTGCTTGATTGTAATAGGAACTCATGTCTTGTGAATAGGCATCTCATCCTGTAATAGCAAAGTACATTTCTTCCCTTGCAATTAAACTTTTAACTCTAGATTACCACAATCAGATGGCTCAAATGTAAAGTTTTAAAACTGGCAGAAGTGGAGTGGGATATGATACTGTTTTTTTGTTGTTTTTTACGTTAAGGTTTGGTGGGTCTTGCTGTTTGTGACAGCACTTCACCAGTACACTATTTATTTACTTTGGGTTTGGGAGGGAGAGGGCAGATATGAGAAGTCCTGAATATAGCTACCTCCACAAAATGGACTTGAAGTTTTTTCTTTGAAGATAATAGCAAACAGTGTACCAGGTGCTGTTTTTAAGTCTACAATACTCAATAACATTTGGGGAGGTGTATTATCCCCTTTTTATAGAAAAGATTCAGGATTCCTTTGAAAGATGGACTGTGGTAATTAGCCTGGCTGGGTCAACATGTAAGAAATCATTTTAATGTTTGGCTTCTGGCAAGTTCTTCATCTTAGATTTAAAACTAGGGTGGACAATGACACTCCTCCCACCTATCTCCCAAAGGGTATCATATTTAGGAGGGGTAATATTGTCACGAAAATGAGAAAGGGGAGAAATGATGGTTACACATTCTGGAAGGGCCAATTCCTGCTTTGTTTTGGTCATAAGATTAGTGTTAAACTTTTTCATCAGAGTAATAGTAAACTACAAATTAAACATCTTTTTTTTTTTAAATTGGCCTGACAATGTAGTGGAATCTAGCTCAGGAAAATGATGTGCGGTTGAAATAGGCTGTACAACGAGCCCGGGGGCTGGGGTCATACGTCGCTTTAACGTGCTTATGAATACTTGTGTAGCAAGTTCCCAGTGGGGACTGACAGTACGGTCCTCACCTGACCGAATCCTCTCACCACTGAGGTGACGCCTTCGTATCCTGGGAGTTTTCCTGAAAATGAGTGCCCCCTCCCACCCGTCATACCACCAGGGCCTCCGAAAGGTGGGGTTCCTTCTGCGGAAGCCGCGCTAGAGGTCAAGGGACCCTGATCGGTGGAACGCGTCCCCTACTCGGGCAGCTCAGCTGGTATCGCCCGCCTTCCCGCCTCGGGTTGGTCGGCTCCCGCCGGCCCGGAAATCTGGGAGCCGCGCACGGGTCGCCGAATCGGCTCAGACGCCCGGGCCCGGAAGCTGGGTCCGGAGCAGGGAAGGATGCGGTCCGCGCCGTAGCGGCCCGCAGAGGGCGTGGAGGCCGCCGTGAGGAGGCGGAGCTGTGAAGCCCGCCTGTCAGCTCGGGCCGCATCCGCGGTACCTCTTGCTCCTCCCGGTTCTCCGCCTGCCTCCGCCCCCGCCCTGGCGGCTTCCGCCCCTCCTAGCTGCGCTACCAGAGGAAACGGAAGAAGGCGCAAGCCATGGAGGGGAACCGGGATGAGGCGGAGAAATGTGTCGAGATCGCCCGGGAGGCCCTGAACGCCGGCAACCGCGAGAAGGCCCAGCGCTTCCTGCGGAAGGCCGAGAAGCTCTACCCACTGCCCTCGGCCCGCGGTGAGGACCTCAGCGTCCCTCCCCTCCCTGCCCCATTCCCGGACCACCGCGTAGTCCGTCCCCTGTCCCCGCCATTGCCCCTCTGGGGGAGCCGGCGGGACCCCGGTCTCCCGGACCCGCCGCAGGGTACCGGGGAGGAGCATCCGGACACACCCCCTGCCCCAGCTGCGGCCCCTGCGGTCCCCGGCCGGGCTCTTGATGGGCTACTGGAATCTCCTTCTGCACCAGCCTGCCTGCGGGTGGTTGGCTCCAGCTGACAGGGGAAGTTGTCGGTTCCGGGATAGTTTTTGGAAGTGTTCAGCTCTCATCTTTCCCGGAGAAGATATGTCTGATGCCGTCTTACCAAAGAGGGGCTTTGTATCTATATGTTTGGTTGTGCGGCCCCTTTCCTCCCGTCCTCACCCCCAAATAAGGCCTAGGCCCCTAATGAAGTGATAGGAGCGGGGAACTCTAGTGGCTAATTTATGGGTCTCAGGTTCCACCATTTCTGGGGTAGAAAACCGTTCCCAAAGCACACATTTTCAAATACCTGAGATGACATTGTTTTTTCCTGGGAGAGAGTTCCTTTAGAAGGGAGGAGCACACATTTGGGAGGTATAATCGAGTCAGTAATGATTTGCTAAATATTATCTGAGTTGATAACACCCTAATTATTGAGAAATCAGGCAAAACTCGAACAGAACACTGGACTTCCTTCAGTTCAATTCACTGTATTCTTTTTCCTACTCTTTAGACTTAAAGGTAATAATAATAGCCAATATTTATTGAGCATTTGTAAAGTGTCAAGCGTTGTGCCAAGCGTTTTATGTGCATTATTTCATTTACTCCTTAGAATAACCCTATGTGGAGGTACAGGATTCGTTTGACCATGTAGAAACAGACTTTTCAATGAATGAATGAAAGAAAATATCTTATCCAAGGTCACATAGTAATTAGTGACTAAATCAGAGTAATCTTGAGCTGTCAGATTTCAAAAGGTCCTTACCACTACACTCTATTGCCTTGCCAATAGGATACCATTTCACTTGAGGTGCAAAGTATTTCCAGGTTAAGAAGAAAATTATTGATAACTTAAGAATGTGGTGTTATCTTTTTTATTTTATTGTTAATAACTTTTTTCCATGTTATTCAGGCCCTTGCGCTCTTTACTTTCTCTCTACCCTTCCTTTTACACTGCTTTTGACCACTGTATCAAAGAGGACAGGAAAGGGAAGAGAAGGAAAAGAAAGGAATGAATAAGTTTTGAATCCCCCCACTATGAATATATGACTCCATTTAGTCATTATCTAGTCCTAGAGAAACAGTTTTGACATTAAACAGCTTGGCCCTAGTGATAGATACCTTAATTTTGAAGATGGGTTCTTCCACTTTAACTTGTAACCTTCTAATCTTGGGCAAGTTAGAGAACCTATCTAGCCTTTGGCTTTTTCATCTGTAAAGTGGGGACAATAATGAACTGATCTCATAGAGCTGTTGTGAGGATTAAATGGGTTAATACATATAAAGCATTTAGCAGTTAGCACTCAGTTTTGGTGTCATCTCCATTTTAGAAGTCTCTGTGAATTTTTAAAGCCTATCAAAACTTACACAGTCTGTCATTCTATCATACAAGCAGCTTGAATAAGTCTCCAATGGACACTGTCAAAGCACATCACAATTATTTCTCTTAAAGACATAAACAGATGAAAAAATAAAAAATATAAGACTGAAAATCAGCACAAACGCATTGTGAGGCAGTATGTGATTTCCAAATAAAGTGATAGGGTCCATTTGTAATGTAGTCTGAAAACCTTAGTTCAAATACAGACCTCTTCACAGCTTTGTAACAGGGGACAAGTCATGTAGTTTCTCTAGGCCTTGTTTATTAAATGTAAAATGAAGATTTCCCCACAGGATTGATGTGAATAATCGCTGAAATAAGGTATGTGCAAGTGCTTAGCAAAGTCTCTTTTACATAGACTGTTCTTAGAAGATGTTTATTGAAATAATTTAAGAATCCAGGGAGGGAAAGGTCTAGAATTTGTGTAAGATATGATAAAATGTTTTGTGTAGAAGGAAGTTGAAGTTATTTCAATTCAGTAATTTTATCCTGAATTTCATCTATTCTAGATCACTACCAAATCCTTATAACTCAAAAAGTTGTCTGAATAGTTTTCCAGATGTGTTTTCTTACTAAGATAAGCTAAAGAAAACATTGCATTTTGATTTCCATTATTCTTATACAGTGAATGGACAAATGTGAGACTAAATTAGCTAAATTCTAGGTTATTTATACTCTAAAATGTTATTCTTGCCAGATTAGTAGTATTATTGATGAAACACTTTAAAATATTGGCAAGAATTTTTCTTGAGGGAAATCTTGATTTCCAGTGGGATCTAGGACATTGTTGCTTTCTATATTTTTAGTTGAGAATATTGTTTTACAATTTATTATAGTGGACTTCTGAGTAAAATGAATTTTACAGGATTCAAGTATTTTTGTTCCTATTAGTTTAATTTAGCTTTGAAAGCATTGATATATAGGAATAGCTATGACATACAAAATATAAACATTCTGGGAAAATGGTGTCAACAGGCAAAAACTAAATTACATTTTAGTTTCTTAAATGATGCATTTATTGAATTATTGATATATTTTGGTCTCAGAGGGAGATATAATCTTATTGTTTTAATGTGCTATATTGCTATTTTCATGCTTTATTTATGTTTCAGACTAATTAGAGGGACTGGCAATCTGAAGAATATATATATTTTTTCTTTTTTCAGAGAAAGCACTTTTATTGTTTTCAAGAACATTATAGTAATTTGAACCAAATGGTAGCCTACAGCTTCAAAAAATTGGCCATCCTGAGTCTGCTTTAGTGAATGGATAACTTATGTATAATTTGCAGTATCAGTCTGCACATTAGCAGTTAAGATAGCCCTCTTTTTACTTTTTTCTCACCTCTGAGAGAGCTGTGTGTCGATAACACCCCCTTTCTCCTTTTTCTAATGAATATAACAGAAATTCTTCATAGAAAGGCAATATAGTCAAATGATATAATTAATTGTTGTTTTGGACTTGACTTTACATCCAACATTAGATTCTTTAACAAGATCTTGGTGGAATAATTGAACTCAAAAAGTTAGTTATGTATCCACAAATTTGCTGCTTTTTCTTCCTTTCTTTCCCACACAGATTTTAAAATTTAAATCTAATAAACATTCAAAGGTCTGTCCCTTTTTATCTCATTTAAAATGGTAAAATAAAGCCCCTTAAAGTGTCATAATTCTAGAATATTATACAGAATACTCATTTTAAGACAATTCTATTCTCTTTCTATTTCTGACTTAATTAAATTTCAGTGGTAAGTACAAATTATACATTTGGAACAATTATTTCTATAGAACCAAGGTAAGTGTTAGAAAATCATTTCCAAGTTTCCGCTAATAACCAAACTATTTCAGACATAGTTGAAGAAAGAATCCTGGACTGGGGTTTAAACCTTAGTTTAATGGTTGTGTGACTTTTATCTTTCTGAGATAACTCAGAAAAGTTAGCTTAATCTTTCTGAGCCTCAGTTTCCTCATCTATGAAGTGGAGATTTAGTTACTGAGTATGCATTACTTCATGCTAGGCACTATTCTAGAACGTAGGGATTCAGTGGGCAATAATACAAAGTCCTTGTCCTCATGGAACTTCCATTCTCGAGAATATAGAAAGTACTTGAGGGACATAAAAAAGGCTCAGTTCCCATCAGTTCCCTTTCCTTGTTTGAGTCTGTTTTCTCATTTTCACACAATACTTGTGAGAATATTTTATTAGCTTAAGTGCTGTAAGAATGTCATGTATTATAACTATGGCAAAAGAATTTGGATGGTGCTTTGAAGTTGAAAGGGTAATATTTGTTTCTTTTCTGTCGTTTTTTATGTATTTATATAAGCACAAAATAATTGCTTGTAAGTTAGGATTCAACTATTCATTCCATGCTTAGTTCTTCTGCCTTGCCACATTCATTCCTTATATTGTCTCTGTGTGTGTGTGTGTGTGTGTGTGTGTGTGTGTGTGTTTATAGCTGTCCTTCTCCTACATTAAAAGCTTCTTTGAATTTTTAAAGTAAAGCCCTTTGAATCTTAATCATCCTTTTTTCCCCCATAGTGCCTAACAGAGTTTTGCATTTCCTTCCAATATCTATAAACTGGGAACTTCTGGGATGGTACCTATTTGATATAATTTTGCTGGATGATCTGTTAATAAATAAATGAAAATTTAATTTTATGTTTTTTAAGCTTTTCACATTAATACATTCACAAGTGAAGCTTTTATACAATCAGATGGTTTGGGTAAAATATACATACATAAATAAAAGTTGTCCCTGTAGCAAAAATTTGCAAAGTGTATAAATGTCCATTAGTGGGAATTGATTAAATAAATTGCATTGCATTCATATAGTAGAATAATCTGCAACTATTAAAAACAATGTAGATCTCTATTTATTGCTATAAAATGATATCCATAATATTTCAAGAATTGAATAAAGGTAGGCTACAGAACTTTGTGCATGTAGATTATTACATTTTTATTTTAAAATATCTAAAAAGCTAGACAGCTAGTTATCTAGAGTAGCTAGAGTTAAATAACCAAAATTATATAGTGATTTGTTTCTTATGTGGGATTTATAAGTGATTTTTACTTTGTTATATCTCTTTTTTTTGGAAGAGTGAGCATATATTATTTATATAATCACACAAATAATAAAGCTATTTCCAGTTTGTGATGAGAAGGGGAAAATCCATTTGTTTTTAAAATCATGTGTTTTGATTTCAGAGTCAGCTTATGGTGGACTTTATGCATAGTGGTGTGTGGCAGAAACTTAGAAAAACAGTTCTCAGTTCTTCACTTTTGGATTATCTACATAAACATTTTCAATACTATGTTAATTTCTTCACTTTTCCTTAATATAGAATACATTTAATTAAATCCAGATAACCTTAAAACCCCATTCAAGACACTGTCTCGAAGGTGAATGCATAAAATAAAGTTGGATAATTTTAAAAGCCAAAGTAAATATCCTCTGGTTTATAAATACTATATTCTGCGCAACTGATGTTTTTAGTTCTGCTCATTATTAGAAATAGATCTCATGTGTTAGCTAAGATGTTTAATAAATCAGAAAAATTCCATGTTTGCTAAATTCTTACAGTACTTGAATTGGACCGTATTGCCTTGCTGGACATTTGTTCCAGTGGTTGTAAATAAAGAAAACCTTGCTGATTGTATTTTTTAAGGTGGTGAAATTGGATATTGAGACTGAGAGGTAATGGGACTTGTCCAGATTTTCACTCTGTAGAGCCATTGTTTTGTGTGAGTGCATGTACATATTCAACTATTGTTAGGCAGATGTATTCATGAAATTGTGAAGGAAAAATTTTCAGGATCATAACAGCCAAAGGTCCTGCTTTAACAATATCCAATGTCCAGCTATCAACATGGAGGAAGATGTCTAGAAGGACATTAGGAAAAATTAATGTTTGTGCTAAGAGTGGAGGGGAACATATAGATAACTTCCAACTAGCATGCACAGGGACATTGTGGCCACCTGTAAAGACTAAACATATATAACCACTGTAGCATTACTTATGAATTCCAAAAATAGATATTGGATTATGTTTGTAAACTGGTCTGTTTCTCTGAGCATGTTGTATTGGATTCAGAGGTTTCACTCTTACTTAATTAAATTATGATTAAGGCTTTGACTGGGCCACGTCAGTAGAACGTCACAGAGAGAACTACAAGGCAGAGAAGAGAGTTTAGAGTTTTAATCCTGGAGCCCTGGGAAGTAAATACACAGAGAAGCAGATAAGTGAGGAAAGAGAGAAGACTCCATTAGACACGTCAGAGGACAGGGAAGAGAGACGAGCCATTAGCCTGATCATTTACAGCTGGCCTTGTGGACAGCAGAGCAGCTGAGCCCGGAGAGAAACGAGCCCTGGGAGAGAGATGAGACTTATCCCAGCCTACAGCTGATATTGGAAGAAGCTGGGACCACGGAGCCTTAAGAGGGAGAGGAAGCCTGAACCCTGGCAGACATCGGCACCCATCTTGCTCCAATACGTGGCAGCAGACTTTGGTGAGGGGAGTAACTTACCCTTTATGGCCTAGTAACTGTAAGCTTCTACCCCAAATATATACCCTTTATAAAAGCCAACAGATTTCTGGTATTTTGCATCAGCACCCTTTTGGCTAACTAAAACAACCACTTTCATATCTGTTTCCACAATGTTTAAAAATCCTTTCTTGGAGGGAAGCAGATGTGGCTTAAGCGACTGGGCTGCCGTCTACCATATAGCAGGACCAGGGTTTGATTCCTAGGGCCTTCTGGTGAAAGGCAAGCTGGCCCAAGCGGAGAGCTGGCCCACACAGAGTGCTGGCCTGTGCAGAAGTGCTGGTACAAAAAGAGACACAGAAGAGAGACTATAAGAGATGCAGCAGACAGGGAGCTGAGGTGGCACAAGAGATTGAATGCCTCTTTCCACTCCAGGAGGTCCCAGCATTGGTTATGGTACCGCCTAAAGAGAAGACAAGCAGAAAAAGAAGAACACACAGAGAGCAGACAGTGAGCACAAAAACAACAAGGGCAGGGGGTATAAATCAATAAATAAGTTTTTTTAAAAAATCATTTCTTGGAGCCAGTATAGCTCAGTGGTTGAGCACTGGCTTCCCACATTCAAGGTCCTGGGTTCAACCCCCAGCCCTGCTACTTGTCTTCATTTATTAGCTGAAATACTTCTGTAAAGAGACACTTCCCCCTCTTCTATCTTATGGTTATGCAATGGTGCAGCTTATATAGGAAAGGTAGGATAAATGCTTTATTGCCTTTTATCACGTTTCAAGAAAAGGAACTTGTTTTCAAGAAAAGAGTCATTCTCTAAAGTAATTAATTGTTATTTTTAAATTATTATAATTATTTTTTTTTCTTTGGCCAGTTGGAGCCCCTTTATGTTAGCTCCTGAGTCCCTAGACACCACCACCCTTCAGTCTTTTTTTGAATGTACCAGGGCCAGGGATTGAACCCTGAACCTTGCATGTGGGAAGCTGCTTCTACAGTGGCTCCCAACCCCCTGTAGTCTCTTAATAGTTACCTTGCTCTTTGATGTAACAGAATGTTTCAAGCTCATCTTGTAGCTAGACCTGCAATCAACCATATCTCCAATAAAGCCCTGGTTTCTTTTAGTGGAAAATGGTGTTTCAGGATTACAATCTGGAAAAGTAGGGGTGCTGTAGCTACTGTTGTTCATTGTTTCTGGTCCTTTTTAGCACACAAAACTAGAAAGACATGATTTTTTTTAAAAGATAAAAATAGTTTATGAGTTTATACTGTTATTTGCAATTCAAATTAAGCACAGAGTTTTATTTATTGTTACTTATTATCTGCATCTCCTTTCTTCCACAGTAGTAATCTTGGTTCTCAAGGACATGAGGAATGATAGAATATGTCATATTTGCTTATTTGCTTTGTACCAAATTGCATGAAACATAATAGCTTTAGAATAATATTACCAATACTACCCCACCAATAAAATTATTGAAAGCTGTTAAAATTTTTTTATTTACTCTCCCCACTTCCCCCATTCTAAATTTTTAAGATTTTAAAATAATTTAAAACTTACAGAAAAGTCACAAGAATAGTACAGACTTACTATATACTATCACTCAGGCTCCCAATTTGTTAAAATTTTACTACATTTGATTCATTAGTCCTTCTCTCTTCCTTCTTGCCACCTCTTTCTCTCTATATACACATATAAACACGTTTAAATTTTTTTGTTTTTTTATTTTTATTTTTTCTGAATCAATTAAGAGTTAAGTTATAGACATGCCCAGTTTAGTCAGTGGAAGCTGGCTTCGAGCTAGCTCTTGTGTGCTTTCGACATGTCTTTATCATTCTTTGAACTTCCTTACTTTGTGGCACTAAAAAATTTTCAGACTCATTTTTCACTTTTTCTGCCTTGGAATCAGCTGTATATCCAAGGAGTCTCCTTTTAGTGAACAATGGTATTTAGAAACAGGTAATCTATATTAATTTTTATACCTGCATGTAAGACTATGGATGTATATATCCATATGTATATATGGTTATATGTATTTTTTTCACAGTGTGAAAATCAGTCCATCACCACAGGGTCCATTTTAGCCTTCTCCATTTTTATATTTGTAATTTCATTTTCTGACATGAGGACTATGACTCCTATTATCCTCAACTACTATTCTTTCCTGATTTTAGATACTCAGTTAATTTTACTAGACTGTCTTGGTATGGGTTGTTCTGGGTCAATATCCTTAGGTATGTGATTTGTTTGGCCTTTCAATATGCAGTTTCAAATCTTTTTATTTTATATCAAAAATTTTCTGAATTGATTTTTCCTTTCTTTTCTTATTTTTTCCTAAGTTTTATCACCTAAATTCTGGATAAATAATTTCTGGTTTTTCTATTTCTAATTTATGTTGTCCTTTCTTTTCATGTTCATTTTCTTAAAGTGACTTGTTTTGAAATAGGAGGTTATAGTGATCATGTGTTTTATCAGCAAGTGTTTGTGGTATGAACTTATTGTCTTCAGAGTTTATTTTACTTCCTTTTTTCTTATAACTTTGTATAATATTTGACATCTTTCATTTTCTTCTCATTTTTATATGAAAGTAGTTCAGTTAACTTTTCTAAATACATGGAGATCCTTCCTTTGTTTTCTGTGTAGTGGTCAAAATTATGTCACCTTGCTATATGAGATCTCCTCAATGCCTTCTCCTTCCCCACTTTTGTCTGGATCTTCTCTTTCTCTCTCTCTCTCTCTTTTTTTTTTTTTCCTGTTGCCCCATCCTCCTCAGTTTGGATTCTGTTACCAGTAGTTTCTCCTTGATGTGGCATTATTCTGGAAGGAAACTTTGACATTTGTTTTGAGAATTTGTTGCACTTAGAGTATTCTGTTTCCTTAAGATCTTATTGTGGGTGCTTGCAGTCAACTGCTGTTGGAGTGAGCAAACCCATTCCTTGTTGCATGCTTTTTTTTTTTTTTTCCTTTCAGTTTCTCCTGCTGTACTTTATAGAGAGTCCTTATTGGTTATTTTGGGGTTCCTCTCTGCCTTGGGCTGACAAATGCTCTCTTACTGTTCTTTGCTTCTTCCGACACAAATGCTGATACCTAAACAGATCTTGTAGCTATTCTTGGTTTGTCCCTACCTTCTTGTATTTTGGGATGTTGTCCGTGAGGTTTTGATTTTGTTCTATCTGATTTTATGAGGGAATTGGGAAGATTTACATTTTAAGCTGCTGTTATTGCCTTCTCAGAATTCCTACAAAATTTTTCATGTTTAAAAGTTGTGATGACACTAGCTTCCTCTCTTAGGTTAGTATTGTGATTACATTAAATAAGGACTAATCTACAATAAAAACTGACTAAGGAACCAGATATGGCTCAAGCAATTGGGCACCCACCTACCACATTGAAGGTCTGGGGTTCGGTTCCTGGTGCCTCCTAAAGAAAACGAGCAAGACATCGAGCTGATGCAACAGGCCGGTACCGTGAGCTGACATGACAAGATGACACAAGGAGGAAACACAATGAGATACAACAAACAGGGAACAGATGTGGCTCAAGCAGTTGGGCACCTCCCTCCCACACAGGAGGTCCTGGGTTTGGTTCCCGGTACCTCCTAAAAAGAAGACGAGCAGACATAGAGAGCACACAATGGACAGAAACAGAGAGCAGACAGTGAGTGCAAACAAGTTGAGGGGAATAAATAAATAAATAAATCTTAAAAAAACCCACAACTGGCTATATAATAGATACTGTATTTCTCTTGTTAATAACTAATAGATTGCTGTCTAATGGAGTGCTTTTCTGTACCATCTACAACTAGATTGTCATAAAAGCTGACTTTCTTATGTCTTTGGTGACCTCTTGATTGTATTAGCCAGAGAAAAGGTATGGTAGAAAGAAGTTCTTCTGTGTGCATAAAATATAATAAAAAATACCTACATATTTGCAAATTTGTTAGTAGCACTCCTAGGATTTTTAAAAAATAGATAGAATGTTTATTGAGATATAATTCACATACTATACAATTCACTCATTTAAATTATACCATTCAATGGGTTTTTAGAACATTTGCAGTTGTGCATCTATTACAACAATCAATTTTAGAACATTTCCTCAACCCCCCCAAAGGAAACTCCATATCCAACTTACCCTTCCCTCACCTACACAACCTTAGGAAACCACTAATCTCTGTCTCTGTAGATATGCCTATACTGTATGTTTCATATAAATGGAATCATATAATATGTGGTCTTTTGTGACTGGCTTCTTTTACTTAGCAATATATTTTCAAGATTCATCCATGTTATAGTATGTGTTGGTTCTTCATTCCTTTTTTTTTTTTATCTTCCCCCTTGAGATGACTCTCTCATCTGTTTCCTTGTTGTTTTTGCACATTGTCTGCTCGTTTTTTCTTTGTGAGGCACCAGGAACTGAACCTGGGACCTCCCGTGTGGGAGGCGGGCTCTCAACTGCTTGAGCCACATCCACTCCCTGCTCATTGTCTGCTCATTGTTTTTGCTCATTTGTCTGCTTGTTATTCTCATCTCATCTTTAGGAGGCACTGGGAACTGAACGTAGGACCTCCCATGTGGGAGGCAGGTGCTCAATTGCTTGAGCCACATCCACTCCTGGTTCTTCATTTCTTTTATTGACAAATAATATTCCATTGTATGGATATATCACATTTCATTTATCAGTTCATCAGTTGATGGGCACTTTTGCATGATTTCCACTTAGCTATTATGAATAATGGTGCAGTAAACATTCATATACAAGTTTTTGTGTGGATGTATGTTTTTGCTTTTCTTAGGTATATACCTAGGAATGGGATTCCTGGGTCATATGCTAATTCTGTGTTTAACTGACTAAATCTTTATAGTAAAACCATTATTGTTATCCCTGTGTCTCAAATGGAGAAATGAAGAGGTTAAGAAAAAGTCCCAGTTTGAGGTAGCTATGAAAGCCTAAGCCTGAGTGTACTGTCCTTTTCTTGCATTGCTATATAGTCTTTGACAAATAGTTAAACATCCATCTAGACCTCCAAATGCAGCCCCAAAAAGAGTATTTAGAAAGTAATTATGATGGTGAGGTGATAGGCAGGTTCCTTGGTCTCAGTAACTATAATTATTCTTGTATGAGAGGATTAGAGTATAAACCTCCCAGTATAACTGGAAAGCTTTCATTCAAAATGGTCAATGGCCACTTCCTTGTTATTTATTCTAAGCTGGTGGTGTAATTGTTTCTATAAAAATTTACTAGCAACAGGTGGCTTTTTTTCAATGTGAGATAATATATGTTAATATAGAAAATTTGGGAAATAATAATAGAAGAAAGAGAGAAAAAAAGATCATCTGTGATATCATTCACAGATTAGATCCAGTGATTTATTAGAGTTTAGAGGTAGGCTATAAAATCCATAAGGGGAGGAACTTGCATACAAAATTAACTGCTTCCTCAAATAGAAACTGAACTAAAAAGCACAGTAAGTATATTTGAATGTGGTTAAAAGGGGAAATTTAGGTTGTATATATGATTCTAGAATAAAAATGTTTTAAAAGACCGTAACACAAACAGTGAACCCTAATGTAAACTATGGACTACAGCTAGTAGTACAATGATAATAATATTCTTTCATCAGTTGCAACAAATGTACCACACTAATGCAAAGTGTTAATAATTGAGGGGTATATAGGGATTCTATTTTCTACATGACTTTTCTCTAAACCTACAACTTCTCTAATTAAAAAAATATATATTAAAAAAAAAAAAGACAGTGAGTGTAGGAGCTACCCCCTTGTGCATATTGATTCAATAACAATAAATTATGGAAATTTACCTATGAACATTTTCTTTTAATGAAGAGCATTGGAATATGTTTTGGAAGTCAGTTAAGTTACTTGTAGATCAGCTTGATCCTTTTTGAGATTTTGTTTTTAATACCTTTTTAAGTCAGAACTCATCTTTATGATGAGGTTATCCTTCCTGCTAAGGTGTGATCTTTCTGGGGATTTCTCCTGAATGTTGTCGGTGCTCAATGAGGTCTCTTCACCCTGGCTGGTTGGAGGTTGAACATCTGCCAGTCATGGTTGAGCTCTAGGAAATTGTTCAGCTTTCAGCACCCCTGTACTTGTAGTTGTTCTTTACCCAGTCTTAGGGAGTTTTAGTCTATGCATACCCAGTTTAGTATTCAGACAAGACTCAGTGGGATTGCATGTAGATTTCTGGACTTCTTTGTTTATCTCCCTCCAATGTGGCACTCTGATCTGGAGGTTCCAGATACTTTAGCTCCCCTATCTCCAACTTCTTTCTCTTCAAATCATTGTAACCTCTGTCTTCTGCTTGGATTGCCCCTTTCCTGCACCTCAACTTGTAAATCTCCTTCAGGTATAAAACCATAGCTGTCATGTCACTTTTGTTTCCCTTCTCCGTGACTGCAGTCATCTGTTGCCTTTTTCCCAGTGTCTGCTTGTTGCATACAGTTTGTCCAATTCTCCAGTTGTTTATGACAGAAGTACCAATCTAGTACCAATTACTTTGTCATGGCCAGAAATGGAAGTCCCTCTAATCTTTTTGTACCAAGGTCTTTGATCACATACATTTTGTACAAATAAATATTGTATCACATCTTATGTCTTTTTAGAAGAGTAACAAACTTAGAGTATTTAAGTCCATGAGGTGTTCTTCATTTAAAAAATTAAAGATAGATAGATAGATAGATATGGATAAGATTTTACTGACACTTTCAAGTAAAATATGGAGACATTAAAAAGTTAAGAGTTACACCTTCCTTATTGGACAAGGAATGGGGAACCCAAGACCACTAACCCCAGGATATATAAGATGCAGGAGAATTCAGCAGAGACTCTTAAATAAAAGAAGTAGTTTTAAAATAAGGAGGTTCTAGTTTCATTTATAGGCCAATGGGTAGAAGGAAGAACAAATCTAGGGCTACACTTGTGAGAGTTGTGGAAACTATTTCAGTGGTCAACCTAATATACTAGACAGAATGTAGATTCAGTACTTTGGTTTGAGTCCTGACTTCACTACTCACCTAGTTTTGTGACCTTGATCACGTAACTTTACTTTTCTGAACCTTAGTTTATGCACACGAAAAGAGTGAAGAATGATGTATACCTTATTCCTTAAAATTATTGTAAGTTTCAAATGAAATAATGGGTATGAAAACACTTTATAAAGTTTTATAAAGTATTTTTTTAAACTGCATTCTTGGATACTTGGAGTGACTGATTTCTACTAAAAATCTAGTAAAAATCTTTTATATTCTAAAATATATATGTATTACCTCTACTTCTACTTTGAGGATAGGAAAGTAACAAAGATTTTGAGAGATTTTAATCTGTATTGTAGGTCTAAGGCCATGGACTATAAAGTGGAACAAATGAAAGATAATACATAAGGGTAGGGGAAGAAAATATTAGAATTTGTATATCTTTTATTTTTAAATTTTATTATCTTATACATGCATGCACACATAGTTAAATGGCAATAATAAAATGAATAATGTTTACCTACCATCTAGGTTCAAAGCGTCAGTATCTTTGAAGCTTCCTGCATGCTCCTATTTGAGTTCATGTCTTTTTCTACCACTTTCTTGACTTTATTTTGATCATTCTCTTGCCTTTCTTTATAATATTACCACCTATGTCTGTCTTCCCAGATAATATAATGTTTGGTTTCCTCCGTGAACATGATGTAAATAGCATCATACTATAGATATTTTTCTGTGACTTTTTCCTTTAGCGCAGTATTAGGTTTCTTTAAAAATTCATTAATATAGGTGAAAGTAACTGTAGTTCTTTCATTTTCTCTTTTGGATAGTACTACATTGTTCATTTATGTTATATAACATTTATCATTTCCATTATTAAAGGATATTTGAATAGATTCTAGTTTGGGGCCATTATAACATTCTTTCCCAAGTCATTCTTGAGCTTCTGGTGCATGTGTGCAAGAGTATCTTTAGGATATATTACTAGGAATGGTTGTAGGATATGCCTATGTTCAACTGTACTAGGTTATATCAAATTGTTTTCCTAAGGGGTTACACAAGTTTATGCTGCTATCAACAGTGCTTGAGAGTTCCTGTGACATAGTGTCTAATTGTTGTTCTATTTTAAATAATTAAATTGTGCAGCTTTTCATATATTTTTTGGCCACTTTTTATTTCTTTGATATTTCTTTTATGTCTTTGGCACATTTTTCTGTTGAGTATTTTATCTATTTCTCATTGGTTTTGAGGAGTTCTTTTATGTTCTGTATATGAACCATTTTTTAGTTTTCTATATTGCAAATATCTTGACTCAATTTGTTGCTTGTTGTGGCGGTTTGATATAGTTATGAATTCCAAAACTAGATAATGGATTATGCTTGTAAACTGGTCTGTTCCTCTGGGTGTGATTAAGTTATGATTACGGCTTTGATTGGGCCACATCAGTAGGACATTGACTCCCCGCCCCTTGGTGGGTAGGGACCTGGAGATTAAACTACATGGCAGAGCATAGGAGTTTGTTGGAGTTTTTGATGTTGGAGTTCTGATGCTGAGTGTTAATGCTGGAGCCCAGGGGAGTAAGCACACAGAAGACCTTGGTCATGGGGAAGGAGGGAAGGCTCCGGAAAAAGAGACAATCTGTTCGCCTGACAGTTCACAGCTGGCCTTGTGGAGTGAGGCAAAGCCTAGAGAGCCTCATAGTCTACAGATGACCTTGTGGAGGAAACAGAGTTGCTGAGCCCAGAGAGGAACGGAGCCCCTGGAAGAGAGGAACACAAGAAGCCCGAACCCTGGCAAACGTCAGCAGGAGATGTCTTGCTCCAACACGTGGCAACAGACTTTGGTGAAGGAAGAAATTTATGCTTTATGGCCTGGTAACTGTAAACTTCTACACCAAATACCCTTTATAAAGACCAACCAATTTCTGGTATTTTGCATCAGCCCTCCTTTGGCTGACTAATACACTTGTCTTTTCAAATTTTTTTTTTTTTTTTGACTTTTGCATTGGAATTTTGAATGAAATTGTATTAAATCTCAAGATTTGGGGAGAATTAACTTTTTATAATGTTGAATTTTTATATCCTTGAAGATTAAATAATTGTCCTACATATGGATTACACATCTTTTGTTCAATTTATTCTTAGTTTCTTTATATAGTAAATATGCACACGCATATATTTGCTATTATAAATGAAATCTTTTAATAAAATTAAATTTTCTTTGTATGGAAAATAATTGCCTTCTATATATTGATTTTTTTTATATCCAGAAACCTTGTTAAACTCTTATTAATATTATTTATCATAGCTTGTTTTGAGTTTTCTACTTAGTCATATCTTTTGCAAATAATTCATTTTTCTTTCTGATTCTTACATCTGCCAGACTAATTTTTTTGTCTTACTGATTATCTTGATCATCCAGTACAATACTAAGAGGTTATAGCAGGCATCATTATCTTGTTCCTGAGTTAAAGGGAATACCTTCATCGTTGTACATTATGTAGAATGTTTGCTGTAGGTGATTTTTGTAAATGACCTTTGTTAGGTTCAAGTTTGATAACAATTTTTGTTCTTTTCTCTTTTTTCCCTGTACAGAAGTAGAAATTGTTTTTCTGTATCTATTGAGATGCTTATATGGTTTTTCTTTCAATTTTTTAATGTAGTAAATTTTATTGATCAGGTTTCCAATATTAAACCAGCCTTTCCTGCCTGTAATAAATCCAAATAAATATTGCTAGATTCAGTTTCTGTATCTTTGTTTAAGATTAGGTTACAAGTTTCTTGAAAGTTTATAGAATTTTATTTGGGAAATCAGCTAGGCCTGTGGAGATTTTTTTGTTTTGTTTTGATTTTTGTTTGTTTTTGTTGTATTTCTTTGGGAAAATTTTTAAATATGTTAATGGTTATAGGGCTTTTTGGGCCACTTGCCAATCAGTTTTGGTAAGCAGTCCTTTTCTAGGCATATATCAGTTTTTTTCAAATTTATTTAAATTACTTAGTTTTGCCCCACAAGTTTTTTTTAACATCTTTATTGTGCTATAATTCGTATATCATAAAATTCATGCATATTCACAGAGTTGTGCAACATCACTGTGATCTAAATTTAGAACATTTTCATCTCCCCAAAAGAAACCTCATACCCATAAGCAATCACTTACCTACATTCCCATAGTATACCCTAGGCAACCACTATTCTACTTTCTTCTCTGTAGATTTGTCTATTCTGGACATTTCATATGAGTGTTCATCTATGTTGTAGCATGTATCAGCACTTCATGTTTTTTATCAATAATATTCTGTGGTATGGATATATCACATTCTTTATATCCATTCATCAGTTGATAGACATTTGGGTAGTTTCCACTTTGGGGCTATTATGAACATGCTACTATGAACATTGATGTGCAAGTTTTTGTGTATATATATGTTTTTGTTTCTCTTAGGTATGTATCTAGGAGTGGGATTGCTGGGTCCAGTTGTAACTCTATGTTTAACCTTTTGAAGAATTACCAGAGTATTTTCAAAAGCAGCTACACCATTTTACATTCCCACTAGCTCCACCTCCTTGTTAGTGCTTGCTTTTGTCAGTCTTTTCTTTTCATTTCTTTTTTCTTTTTTTGTTTTTTAGGCTTTTTAATTATAGCCAACCTAGTAAGTGTTAAGTGGTATCTCATTGTGGTTATTTTCATTTTCCTAATGGTTAATGATGCTGAGCATCTTTACATGTGTTTATTGGACATTTGCATATCTTCTTTGGAGATATGTCTATTCAGATCTTTTGGAATTTTTAAATTGAGTTATTTATCTTGACATTGAGTTGTAAGAGTTCTTTATATATTATGGATACATACATGCCGCTTATCAGATATATAATATGCAAATATTTTCTCCCATTATGTGGATTGTCTTTTCACTTTTTGATGGTATCCTTTGTAGCACAAAAGTTTTTTATTTTGATGAAGTCGAATTTCTCTATTTTTTTCTTCTGCTGCTTGTGCTTTTGGTGTCTTATCTAAGAATGTTTTGCCTAAACCAAGGTACAAAGATTTAAGCTATATTTTCTTCTAAGGTTTTTTATAGTTTTAGCTCTTACATGTAGGTGTATTATCTATTTTGAGTTAATATTTGTGTCTTGTGAGAAAGGAGTTTAACTTCATTCTTTTGCATGTAGATATTCAGTTGTCCTGGCACCATTTAGTGACCCACAAGTTTTGATATATAGTATTTTCGTTTTCATTTAATTCCAAATACTTTCTAATTTCTATTATGATTATTTATTTGATCCATTGGTTGTCTAGATGTTTATTTTTCCTTTCCAACCCATTTGTGATTTTTCCTAGTTGCATTTTTGTAATTTCTTTCTCACTTAAATGCATTGTATTCATAGAATGTGGTATATATTATACTAATTCTATTAGATTTGAAGAGGATCATTTTAAGGTCTAGCTGTAATGTGGTCACTTTCATTCCTTCTGTGCTTGTAAAGAATGAATATTCAGCAATTTTGGGGTATAATGTGTTTATGTCTTTTAAATCAAGCTTGATAAATTAGATGTTTATGTCACCTGTATCCTTAGTGATATATTTTTTTATACCTGATGTCAATTATGTATTGAAATGTGTTAAAAATCATCCACCATGATGGTGGATTTCTCTATTTGTTTCCTTTTAGTTCTGTTAATTTAAAAAAATATATATTTAGTTTTAGCTTCTATTATGAAAAGTTTCAAGCAAGCACAATAGGAGACAATAGTATGATCAATTCCTGTCACCCGTCTTTAACCATTATCAATTTATGGCCATTATTATTTCATGCATTCCCTCTATGCTTTTTATGTCTGAATAATAGTCCATTATATAATACTATAACATTTTGGCTCTACCCTTACTTCCATGCCTTCATCTATCTATCCTCCTACCAGATTATTTTAAAGCCAATCCCAGATATCCATTACTATTTTGTACACTCAATGTTAGGTTAGATTTGCTCATACATTTACCACAGTATTTGTTCACCATTTCTTCTTGCATTTTAGCCCCCCTGGTAGCATTTTACTTCTGCCTGAAATACATGTAATACACTGTCCTCTAGTGATAAATTTTCTCAGATTTTTGTTTGTTTGAAAATGTGCTTATTTTACACAGTTTCTAGAAAAATAGCATAAAATTCAGTTGAAAGTTATTTTCTCTGAGCATTTTACAGATATTATTCCAGTACCTTCTTGCCACCATTAATGCTGTTGAGAAATAAGCAGAAAGTCTATTTTCGTGTTTCTTTGTAAATGATCTCATTGGTTTTTTTAAGACTATCCCTCCCCCCCCCCTTTTTTTTTATATTCTGCAGTTTCATTGGGAGAATTACATATAAGAAGATATAACAAATAAAAGTTGTCATTAATAATTGAATGATAGAAATTTCAAGGTATCAGCTTTAAATTTCTGAACATTCTACTTCTAAATGGTGATTAGTGGTCTGTAAACAAGTACATAGGTGGATGCTTGGTATCTAAAAGGACCCTATGGTGAATCTTTCTGGAGAACATAATTCTTAATTTGTCTGTTTTATAACTTTTTTCTCAAGATGTTGTATATGTACCGTGATGTAAACAGGCATAGTATACTTTCTATATGTTTCTACAGCACTATTAGAAATAATTATGAAAAATGGAAGCACGGCTGGAAATACCCCTCATTGCCGAAAGCCATCAGGTAATGGTGACCACAACAAGTCTAATTGTACAAAGGAGAGCACATCTGGTAGTGGTGAAACTGGAAAAAGCTACACCAAAGACCAAGTAGACGGAGTTCTCAGGTAGGAATAAGTACGATTTATATTTCAACTCTAATTGATACTAATGTAATTTTTTGTTATAAAGCCTAAAAAACGTGTGAATTATGATTCACTAGAATAGACATTGAGGAATTGAACATCTAGATGTGTTATATGCTTCATATTCTTTATGAAATCAGTCTGTAACTCACCAACGCTATGGAAAGTTCAGTCCTTGAAAGTAACTGTAAGACACAAAACTATTTCAAAATATTCTATAAAAGGAAAATTATTTCAAGATTTTACACAGTACAGTTTTTCTATAGTGGTATTGAAAGAAGATGAGAAATGGTTATGTCTTATATATAGATGAGAGTGGGAGAATTACAAATGAGAGGAATATTGAGGGCAATAGCAACAGTATTTTCAATTCTCTATAATAATAGAGAGGGTAGTTGTTGCTATTTATGTTCTTTCTTCAAAGTTATATTTACATGCTGTATTTACATATGTATATGCAAAGACCATAATGTTCTCTCTCTTTTTAATATTTTTATAACTCTGATTATTCTGCCTCAGTGTTTTAGTTTTACCTCATGGTATGCTCCTGCTTAAAGCAGAAGAATTAGGCAGAATTGAAGAAATATAAACAACGTTTTGGGGATCTAATTTTGCTAACTATGAATAAGAAAAAGTTTTCTGGAAATAAAATGAACCTCTGAATATGAAACACTAGCAAAAATAGTTTTGTTTTCTGTGACAGTTTAAGGAAAATGATGTGTGTCATGTTATTTTCCTAGAGAAACTAAAGTTTAGAGTGAAGGGCTCTGAACAGTGATTAATCAGATAGTTCACATGGAAAGTGAACTAGCTCAAGTGAAGAGTAGGTAAATCTAGTTACAGTTTAACCCTTTCTCTTTTGTCCTTTCTTATCTATTCTCTTTTAATTTTATTTTCTCCTTTATCCCCTCCCTTACTTCTTGTTTATCACATCCTTGCTTTTTGGTTTATTCTTTTTTACTTACCATGATTTGGAATTGAAGTACTTTTTAAGATGCAGGTTTGCTTTATTGAGGAAGATGGCTTATCACCCAGTCTTAGTTTTTTGTTTTAATTTATATTTCTTATTGTGATAACACATATATAACATGAAATTTGTCATTTTAACCATTTTTTAAGTGTACGATTCAGGGGCATTAATTCATTTACAATGTTGTGCTATCGCTACCGTCCATTACCAAAATTTTTCATCACACAGAACAGAAACTCTGTACCCATTAAACAACAACTCCCCATTCCTGCAGCTGCTTGGTAACCTCTAATCTACTTTGTCTTTATGAATTTTTTTGTTAAAGATATTCTATATAAATGAAATTATACAATATTTATCCTTTTGTATCTGGCTTATTTCACTTAACATACATTCATTTTGTAGCATGTATCAGAACTTCATTCCTTTTATGTCTGAATAATAGTCCTTTGTTTAACATTATCACATTTTGTTTATCCATTTCTCTGTCAATGGATGCTTGGATTGTTTCTGCCTTTTGGCTATTGTGAATAATGCTGTTGTGACCATCGAGGTACATGTCTGAGTTGCTGCTTTCAGTTCTTTTAGAGTATATACCTAAGTGTAAAATTGCTGGGTAATATGGTAAATTTTTTGAGAAACTGTTTTCCACATTCCCACCAGCAATGCATGAGAGATCCAATTTTTCCACAATCCTCACCAACTCCGTTTGTTAATAAGATACATCCTGATGGATGTGAAATGGTATCTCATTTTGATTTTTCACTAATGGTTAATAATTTGAACATTTTTTCATGTGTTTATAGGCTATTTGTATGTCTTCTTTGGAAAAATGCCTGTTCAGATCTTTTGTCCATGTTTTAATTGTCATGTTTGTCTTTTTATTCTTTTCTTGCAGGAGTTCTATATATAATCTGGATATTAAACTCTTATCAGATATATAGTTCCCCAGTATTTTATCCCTTTCAGTTGATTTTCATTTTCTTGATAATGTCATTTCATGCACAAAAGTTTATAACTTCGATGAGTTCAATTTATCAATCTTTACTTTAGCTGCTCATGCTTTTGGTGTCATTTTTATGAAATTGTCATGAAAATGACAAATACAAGGGTACAGAAATCCACGCACCCCCCCCCAACATTTTCTTTTAAAAGTTTTATGGTTTTATCTCTTATATTTAGGTTGTTGATCCATTTTGAGTTAATTTTTGTATATGGTATGAAGTTGGGGTCCATTTCATTCTTTTGCATGTGGCTGTCCAGCTTTCATTTCTGCGAAAAAGCCTGCTGTACTTTTAATTAGAATTGCATTGACTTTCTAGATCTCTTTGAATAGTATTGGCATCTTACCTATATCAAGTCTTCCAATCTATAAACATGGGATGTCTTTTCATTTAATTAGATATTCTTTTTTTTTTTTTTTTCAGCAAAGTTACTAATTTTCAGTGCACCAGTCTTTCCCATTGTTGGTTAAATTTATTCCCAGATATTTTATTCTTTTAGTTCATATTGTAAATGAAATTATTTTATTGGGTATCTGTTCAGATTGTTCATTTCTGATGTATAGAAACAAAACTTACTTTTGCTTTTCAATCTTGTACCTCTACAATATTGTTGAATTTGTTTATAAACTCTAATAGATTGCTTATGGATTCTTTCAGGTTTTCTAAATACAGGATGTTATCATCTGAAAACAGTTTTACTCTTTCCTTTCCAATTTGGATTGCCTGTTATGTCTTTTTCTTACTTAATTGTTCTGCCTAAAATACCACTATATTGTTGAATAGCAAGGGTGAAAGCAGGCATCCTTCAGTATTTCACCACTGTGTATGATGTTAGTAGCAGGTTTTTCATATATGCCTTATTTCACGCTGAGGAAACTCTTCCATTCCTATTTTTCTGAGTAATGTTGTCAAGAAAAAGTGCTGGGTTTTGTCAAATCCATTTTTTGCAATCGTGTTTTTTTTCCCTTTCATTCTATTCATGTGATGTATCACATTTATGGATTTTCTTATGTTGAACCACCCTTGCATTCCTGGGTATATATTATGGTATATAATCCTTTCAAAATGTTTTGAGATTCATTTTCTAGTATTTTGTTGAGAACTTTTATATCTATAATCGTATAAATATTATTGACCTTTTCAAAGAATCAGCTAATGGCTTTGTTGATTCTATCGTTTTATTCTATTATATTTATCCCAGTCTAATCTTTATTATTTTCTTCCTCCTGCTAATTTTGGGTTTAGTATCCTCTTCTTTTTCTAATTCCTCAAGTTGTGAAGTCAGGTTATTTATTTGAGATCATTCCTCTTTTTTTAATAGGAATATAACATTTAGGGCTATAAAATTCCCTCTTAACACTGCCTTTGCTGAATCCTATAAGTTTCAGTATGTTATGTTTTTGTTTTCATTCATCTCTAAAAATTCTTTGATGTCTCTTTAATTCTTCTCTGAGCTGTTGATTGTTTAAGAGTGTGTTGTTTAATTTCCACATATTTTTGAATTTTCCAGTTTTCCCTTTGTTTTGATTTCTGCCTCCATTCCATTGTGGTCAGAGATGTTGCTAAAATGTTGAAATGCTTTCAATCTTTTTACATTTATTTAGTCTTGTTTTGTGACCTAATATATGATCTATCCTGGAGAATGACCCAAGATAGAAAAATGTGTATTCTACTGTTATTGGGTAACGAAGTGTTCTGTAGATGTGTTAGGTGTATTTGGTTTATAGTATTGTTCAAGTCCAATATTTCCTTTTGATCTTCTGTCTAGATAGTCTATTTTTGAAAGTGATATATTAACCTTTCCTATTTTTCTAGACTATGTAATTCTCCCTTCAGTTCATTTTGTGGCTCTATTGTTAGGTGCATAAGTGTTTAGAATTGTTATATCTTCTTTTTTTTGTTTGTTTTTGTTTTTTTATTTTTTAAAATTTCATTTGTTTATGTTATATATTCCTGATGAGTTGACCCCTTTATCAAAACAAAGTATCCTTCCTTGTCTTTTATAATAGTTTATGACTTAAAATCTATTTTATCTGATACTAGTATAACTATCCATTTTTATAGCAACTATTTGTAAGGACTATTTTCTTCCAGTCTTTCACTTTTACCCTATTTGTGTCTTTGAATTTAAAGTGAGTCTAGTCTTTTGTTTACAGTGTATAGTTGGGTCATGCGTTGTTGTTTATTTTTGTTTTTTTTTTTAATATTTATCTTTTTTTTTATTGTGGGTAAAAATCAAATTTTTCACAATACATACCAATATTTGTAAAGTGATATATAAATATATATGCATATATGTGCATTTGCTTACATAAATGTTATTTTTTTATATATGTTTTATGGGTCATGCATTTTTATCCATTCTGCCAGTC
>JAQZBX010034315.1:0-16074 GCA_029593785.1 Cabassous unicinctus
CAGCCAGGAAGAAATTCTGTATGCAGATTATAACTGTGGATGGGAGTATCACTGGTATTGTGTGTCAGTGATGGGGGAATGTATGGGGAGTGGTTCACCTGGGACATTTCACTAAAGCATAAGAATGTGTTTAACTGTCCATGGAGCATGGTCTAAGTGGGTGGAAACACACACAATAACCAAAAGAATATTGAATTGCCATCCAGAGGAGTTATGCTACATTTTCTAAAATGCCAGCAAGAATACCCCAAGTACAAGGGCAGTGCCTAGTGATGGAAGATAGACAATTACAACAGGCCCTTGATATAGGTGATTGTAGTTATAAACCTTTTCTTGTGAAATTGATACTAAGCTTATTGTTATATATTGAATAAGAATTACCTCCTAAAACCCTTCTTGTTCCTCAAATGTGGCCTCTCTGTAAGCCAAACTCAGCATATAAATATACTCAGTACCTTCCTCCTAGCATGGGACATGACTCCCAGGGATAACCCTCCCTAGCACCAAGGGATTATTACTAAGTGCCAACTAGACATAAATCTGGAAAAAACACCTTGACCAAAGGGGAAAAGATTAAATACAAATGAGTTTTTATGGATAAGAAACTTCAATGTGTGTCGGGATGTCATTAAAGAGGTTATGGTATGCAAGTTTCAGCATGATCTCATTGACTGACACAGTAAACAGTGCCTCAAATAACAGGGCTCCTGAGGGCTCTAGAGACATCCAGACACTATGAGCAGGGCAGAGAAGCTAAGGAATTCAGCATCCTGTCAGTGGGCCTTACTTTGGAATTTATGCTCCCTAGTGTAGCTGAGCTAGACTCTTTTATATTTTCCATACATATAACTCTTTGGGGCCTTCTATTTGAACCTATACTTATCACTATACTTGTTAACTATATGTCTCAGAGTCTCAAATCTTTGGTTTGTCAATGTTCCTGTTCAGCGCTGAATCTCAGCAGAGTTGAAAAACATACTCTACTTTTCAATGAGCTTATCCAGACAAGTAACAAGGAAACTATGATGGACATCAGCCATCCCAAGGAACAGAAAGTGTCTGCAACTGCAAGCAAGATAGTTCCATCCACCTGCCCCATGGTGTCTAAGCCCCCTCTCAATTAGAAGCAGAGTGAGTGTCAGCATTCCAAAATGCCCAAGACTGGGAAATGAACAATGGATTAAGTAGACTTACTATTATTCTGTTATAGACATTATTATTCTAGCCATGGAAGAACTTTTATCATTGATATAAAGGCAGTGGCCACCAGAGGTTTGAGGGGAGGGAGAGGGAAGAATAGGTATAATTTTGGGAGCATTTTTGGGACATTAGAATTCTCCTAACTGACAATTATGCAATGATGGATACAGGCCATAATATATTTTGTCATAACCCACAAAATTATGTGGGACAAAGTGTAGGCTAAAATGTAATCTATAATACATGGTTTGTAGCAATGCTTCAATACATTTTCAATGATTGTAACAAATGTACCACACTAATGAAGCATGTTGTTAATGTGGGAATGTGTGGGAGGAGGTGGGCATGGGGCATATGGGAATCCACTATATTATTTATGGAACATTAATGTAATCTAAATCTTTAAAATAAAAAACATAAAAAACAGTGAAAACATTAAAAAAAATTAGGGAGAATTCAAATCTCACTCACAGATAAACAAAAATTAAGAAAGCTTGTCAATATGAAACCTGCCCTTTAAGAAATACTAAAGGGAGTTCTGCAGATTGAAATGGAAAAGAAAAAAGAGAAGGATGGAGGAGACGTTAGAAAGAAAGATGATTAGTAAGAATAGCTAAAATGATAAAGAGAAATAAAAACAAAATATGACATATATAACCCTAAAGGCACTGTTTTGAAAGTAATAAAATTGAATGTTAATGGAATAAAATCTGCAATCAAAATACACAGATTGGCAGAATGAATTAAGAAATATGACTCATCTATATGTTGTCTACAAAAAGCTCACCCGAGACCCAGGGATGCAAGAAAGTTGCAAGTGAATGATCAGAAAACGGTGTTATATGCAAACAGTAAGCATAAAAAGGTAGGAGTAGCTATAACAATATTGGACAAAATAAATGTCAAGTGCAAAACTATTGTAACAGACAAAGAAAGGTGCTATATGTTAATAAAAGGGGTAATCTATCAAGAAGTAAGTACAGTCATAAACATCTATGCACTGAACCAAGGTGTCCCAAAACACATGTGGCAAACATTGGGAAAAAATGGAGAAATAAATGCCTCTACAATTATACTGGAGGATTTAATACACCATTATCACCATTAGACACGATATCTCAACAGAAGGTCAATAAAGAAATAGAGACTTGGAATAATATATTAGAGGATCTAGATCTAATAGACATATAGAGAACATTACACCCAAACACAGTAGTATATACATTCTTCCTGAGAACACATTGATCAGGCTACAGAATAGACCACATGCTAGGTCACAGAATAAGTCTCAATGAATTCAGAATGATTGAAATTATACAAATAATTTCTCTGACCACAATGAAATGATACTGGAAATTAATCAGCAGCAGAAAACAAGATATGGAAGTTGAATAACACACTCTAGAAAATCAGTTGGTAAGGGGCTAATTACAAAAGAAATCAGTAATTACCTTGCAATGAATGGAAATGAGAATAAAACATATCAAAATGTATGGCATGCAGCAAATGCTGTGCTGAAAGGGAAATTTATAGCCAAAAATTCCTCTGATAAAAAGAGCTAAAGTCAAAGACCTAATTGCACACCTGGATTAACTAGAAAAAGAACAGCCTAATATCAAAGCAAGCAGAAGTAAGGAAATAACAAAGATAAGAGCAGAGCTAAATGAAATTGAAAATAAGAAAATATTCAAAAAAATTAACAAAACCAAAAGGTGGTACTTTGTGAAGATTAAAAAAATTGACAAATCCTTAGCTAGACTAAGAAAAAAAGACAGAAGATGCACATACATAAAATAAAATTAAGGAAGGGCATATCATCGTTGATTCCACAGAAATAAAGAGTATCATAAGAGGGTACCTTGAAAAATTGTATGCCAACAAGATGGATAATGTAGATGAAATGGACAAATTTCTAGAAACACACAAGCAGCCTACATTCATGAAAAAAATTGATGAACTCAATAGGCCAATCACAATTAACCTATCTAAAATCCCCCAACTGAGAAGAACCCAGGACTAGATGGCTTCACAGGTGAATGCTACCAATCATTCTGGAAAGAACTTACACCAATCCTGATTAAAGTCCTCCAAAAAACCTAGAAGTGCACGGACATTGCCTAACACATACTATAATACCAACATCACCCTCACACCAAAGCCACATAAAACGCCACAAGAAAAGAAAACTACATATCAATATCTCTCTAATCGACCTGGATGCTAAATCCTCAACAAAATACGTGCTAATCATATTAAACAATACATCTAACAAATTTTATTCCATGATCAAGTGGGTTGCATCCCTGGTATGCAAGGATGGTTCAACACAAAATCAATAAATGTAATACACCACATTAACAGATTGAAATAAAAAATCATATGAAATCATATTATTTGGAGACCAAATAATAATGGACAGAATATGGAATTCCTGTTCTGTGGAGTCCTGCTACATTCTCAATTAGAGTGGCAAGGAATCTCTATAGTATATGGGCAGTGCCTAGCAATAAAGACAGACCAATTCACCAGGCCCTTGAAATTGATGCTTGTATTTATGAACATTGTTCTTCCAAAATTGAAACTTATCCTAGTAATATATTTTGCCCAAGAATTAACTTTTGACTGCCTCAGTGTTGCTCAAATGTGGCATCTCTCTAAGTCAAACACAGCATATAAACTCACTACCTTCCCCCCATCATGGAAAATGATTCCCAAGGATAAGCTTCCTTGGTGCAGAGGGATTATTACCAAGCACCAACTAGCTTTTGGAAAAAGACTTTGAACAAAAGGGAGAAATTTTAAATATAAATGAGTTTTTGTAACTATGAGATTTCAAAGTGATTGGGAGATCATTCCAGAGATTATGCTTATACACATCTCAGGAGGTTCTCACTGACTGCTACAGCAAGCAAAGCCTAAAGCAGGGGTGAACCTGAGGGCTCTAGAGCCATCTAGACTTTATAGACAGGGACAGACAACCACAGAAATTTGGCACCCCATCGGTGGGCCTTACTTTGGAATATATGACGACTTATCTCCCCAATGTACCAGAGTTAGACTTATTAAATTTTCCTTTTACCTTTTTTAGTTGAACCTATAATTAGCACTCTTCCTATTAAATATATATCACACAGTCTTTAATCTTTTGATTGTTTATATGATTTTTGAGACCTGAATTTCTTCAGAGTTGCAACCAACATCTATTCTCCAGTTGATTGCACTTTCCCAGGACAACAAACAAAAGTATGAGGATGAACAATGCCCATCCCAAGAAACAGAAAATATCTGCAAATGCAATCAAGACATTTCCATCCATCTGCCCCATGTGATCTAAGCCCCCTCTCAATCAGAAGCGGAGTGGACATCATCATCCCCAAATCCTCAGGATTGAAGAATGAACAAACATAAGGGGGAATGCAACTATGGACTAAAGTAGGCTTACTATTGTAGTAATGGAAGAATGTGTAATATTGATATAATGACATTGGTAACCAGAGGTTATGAGGGGAAGGAGAAGGAAGAATAGGTTCACATGGGTCATTTTTGGGACATTGGAAATCAATCTACATTTCATTGCCATGATGGATAAGGCTAGTTTACATTTTGTCAAAACCTATAAAATTGTGTGTTGCAAAGTGCAAATCATAGTGTAAACTCTAGACTATGGTTAGTAGCAATGCTTCAATAAGTACTCATCAATTGTAACATATATACCACACTAATGAAAGATGTTGATGGGAAGAGTTTGGGAAGAAGAAGGAGTGGGGTGTGTGGGAGTTCCTTATATTTTGTTTTTTTGCTTTTAAAAATTTTTTTAAATATATTTTTATTTATTTTAAAAAGATAGTTAGATTACATGAAATATTACATTAAAAAACATAAAGGATTCTCATATGCCTCACTCTCCCATTTTCCCCACATTAACATCTTCTTTTATTAGTGTGGTATATTCATTGCAATTGATGAACACATTTTGGAGCATTGCCACTAAGCATGAATTATAGTTTAAATTGTAGTTTATACTCACTCCCACTCAATTCTGTAGGTTATGGCAGGATATATAATGATCCATATTTGTCATTACAATGTCATTCAGGACAATTTCAAGTCCCAAAAATGCCCCCATATTGTATATCTTTTTCCCTCTCCCTGATTTCAGCACCTCCAGTGGCTACTGTCTCCACATGAATGATATAACTTCTTCCATTGTTAGAATCACAATAAGTCAATAGTACAATACCAGTAAATCCACTCTAGCCCATAATTTATTCCCCAATCCTGAGGATTCTGGGATGGCGATGCCCCTTCACCTCTAATTGAGAAGGGGCTTCAATCTCATATGGATGATGGGACTCTCATGATTGCAGTTGTAGACTCTCTTGATTCCTTGGCATGGTGGTTGTCCATCCTCACCTCCTTGTTAGTTGTCCTGTTGAGTCCAATGAACTGGAGAGTAGGGGTTGCAACTCCACTGAGGCTAAGGGGCAAGTTGGTACATGGACAAGAGATTCAAGTCTTTTGGATGTACACCTACCAACTCCAGCACCAACTATAGGTTCAACTAGAAGGGACAGAAGAGGCCTCTGAAGAAAAAACACAACTGATTCCAACTCTGTCACACTCAGGAGCACAAACTCCAAAGTAGGGCCAACTATCAAGATACCAAATTCTGGAGCTACCTGCCATGACCATATGACCAGTGTGTCTCCAGAGCCCTCAGGAGCCCCACTATTTGGGGTACTATCTACTTTGGCAGTCTAGGAGATCCTGCTGAGATGTGTATAAGCATTGCCTCTCTGATGACCTCCCGACTCACTTTGAAGTGTCTTAGCCATATAAACTCATTTGTCTTTACATTTTCCACCCTTTATTAAAAGTCTTTTTCCAGTTGCATCACCAGCTGGTGCTTGATAGTAATCCCTCAGTGCCAGGGAGGCTTATGTCCAGGAGTCATGTACCACACTGGGGGGTGGGGGGTCGATAATGCATTTATATGCTGAGTTTGTCTTAGAGAGGGGCCACATTTGAGCAACATGGAGGCTCTCAGGAGATAACTCTTAGGCACACTACAACACTAGGCTTACATGCAATTTCAAGAGCAAAGTCTCATAAGCAAAGTTATCAATATCAAGGGCCCATCAATTGACCATCCATCTTCACTAGTCATTGGCCCTGTACTTGGGGGATTGTTGCTGTTTCATTAGAGAATGTGGCGGAGTTCCCCAGGATGGGAATTCAATATTCTTTCAGTTATTTTGTGAATCTCTACCCACTTTGGCAATGCCCCATGATCATTTGAACACATATATATATACCTTGTATGTTTGCCCAGTTGAACTTTCTCCCATGTATTCCCCTATCACCGACACCCCACACCAACAGTCCTCCCCTTCCACAGCTGTAACCTCTTCACTCCAAAACTTCTTCAAAAATGAAGCCAAGAATATCACCAAATACAATGAATAGGAAAATGAAATAATAATGATAGGTTTAAACATAAGAGATAAAATACATTATAATTTAGAAAACCTAAAATAAAATTTTAAAAATTGGGATATTAAAAAAAAGAAAAATATTATTATTTTTTTTCACTTTTTACCTTTCATCACTATAATATCTGTTGTCCTGTATGTACAGTGGTATTTTCTTCCATTTCTTCCCAGTGTCTCACTTTTATTCATTTTGCCTTCAAAGAAGTTTTGGGTCACATGTAAAGTCACATGCAGAATATAGGGAACTCCCATATATCCAACATCCTCCTCCTTTCCCCCTACCCATATCAATAACCTTTTCATACGTGAACAGTACATTTGTTACAACTGATTTACAAATATTGAAACATAGCTACTAACCATGATAAATGGTTTACATTATCATTTACATTTTAGATGATACACTTTTATAAATTTTAGATGAAATTTAACATGGCCTGTACCTATCATTGCAATATCATGCAGAACAATTCCATTGCCCCATAAATACCCCCATTTCCATCTATTCTATTCCTCCTTCCCCCTCCCCTTGGGGCCCATGGTGTCCACAGACTTCAGTCCTTGAAGAACAAGATGCATAGATACTTCCAACAACACTGAGGCCTTGACACACTAGTCTGTCCTCACCTATTAGGAATCATCCATACTCTCAAGAGACACCCACCCCTCTGTTTGAGAACAAATTGGGCTTCCCCAGGATTGGAATCCAACTCCTTCCTACTCATTATGTTGGTCTCCACCCACTGATACAACACACTATAACAAAATGATCACTCGCACATTCTCCAGAAGACTACCCCAGGTCCCCAAGGTGTGCCCTGTCCTGAATGCCTCCCATCCAACACCTTAAACCAGTAACCCTTCCTAGTCATATTGCCAAAAGAGATTCCTCAACATTTTAGTTTCAACCATGTACCCACCAATCCCCAGTGGTCAGCTGTCCCCTCCCCCAACCCTCCTCCCTGTTCCATGTACCATCCAACCCATTTTCCCCACCCTAGCACTTGTCAAATTTGTACAACCTAACCCAATAGTATCACTACACCCCTGTCATATCCCTTCTTGCATAACTACTCACTTCCACCTTATCATAGATTTTGTCCATATGGGTGTTGGCTTACAACCTCCTTCTCTCTTTCTATTTCCTGTAAACCTATCTTCCAGACTCTAGCTCTCTGAGTCAGCTCAATTTGCTTCATTCATATGAGAAAGGTCATGTAAGCAAGCCTGGCTTGCTTCCCTCAACATAAGGTCCTCAAGATTCATCCATGCTATCCCATGTGTTAGCACAGCTTCCTTACTAAAAAAATTATATGAAAAAAAGTAACATTAGGGGCACCATCAAAAATATGAAATAATTTGGGATATATTTAACAAAATATGCAAAGTCCTTGAAACTGAAATATATAGATTACTACTGAAAGAAATTAAAGAAGTCCTACATAAATGAAGAGATGTACTATGTTCATGCATCAGGAGACTCAATATTGCCAAGATGTCAGTTCTTTCCAGGTAGATTTATTGATTCAATATAATTCCATTCAAAATCCAGAAGGTATTTTTGAGTAGAAAATTTTAGAAGCTAGTTATAAAATTCATGTGAAATTGCAAAGGAATTTAGTAGTTAAAATGAATTTATAAATAAAACATAGATATAAGCTTAAGAAAATCCTTAAGACTTTGAACTAGTCAAATATTTCTTAGACATGACACTAAATGTGCAATACATAAAATAAAAACCTGATAAATTTGACTCATAAAAAAAACATTTCTTCAAAAGAAAATGTTAGGAGAACAAAATGATAACACATAGATTGGGAGAAAATATTTGAAAAAGTTTTATTTCATAAGGGATTTGTACCATGAATATATAAAGACCTCTAAAAACTCAATGATAAGGAAATAAAAAATCAGATAAAAAGGGGCAAAAATTTGAACTGACTCTTCATTAGAGGTGGCAGTTAAGCATGTGAAAAGATACTCAACATCAGTAGATACTAGGAAAATGCAAATTTCCAATACAATATGATACATTTGCATGCCTATTTGAATGAATAAAATAGAAAAGATTGACCATATGAAGTATTGGGGCAGATTTTGAAGAATTGAAATTATCATATACTGCTTGTGCAAAGCATTTTATCACTTCTTCCATATGATTCAGACATTCCATTCCCAGGAATTTATCAAAGAAGAATGAAAGTATGTGTCCATACAATATCTCAGAAAAAATATTCATGACAGCTATACCTGTAAAGCATAAGTTTGAAAACAACACAAATGTCCAACAAAATGAGTGGATGAGTGAATATTATTTTATCTTTACAATGTAATACAACTCAGAAATAAAGAGAATGAACCATTTATAGATATAACAACATGGAAGGATTTCAAAATAATAATTCTGCATGTGAAAAGGCATTCAAAAAAAAGTACACCTGTATTATTCCATTTACATAAAACTCTGGGAAGTGAAAATGTCAAACTTATCAAATTTTACATGTTAAATATGTGTATTTATCATTAATCATTTTTTAAAACAAAATTATAAGCTCATTACTTTAAATAAGGGAAGACTGTATTTACACTATGGCCCCACAGTTTCTGTCCATCCAATTTTCCTTTTTATCACAGTGTCTTCTTCTCACTTAAGTATCAGTGGACAATCATGATTAGTTGTATCACCTAATTTCTATAAATATAGGGCAATATTTTAGAATGTGATGAACTCTTTCAATGAGAAAAGACGTATTAATAAACTTTGTGAGATAAATTACAAATCTATGCCAGAATATTGTAGGAAAATGTTTTAAATAATATATTTTATCTATCAAAATTAAAGAATTACCATCCAATGGAAATGTCAAGGTGAATTCATCACTATAATAGTGACATCATTTCAAGTTCTGTACCTAATATGGTTGGTTGATGATTTCATTCTTAGGCAGACATGGGAGGTCTTACAGCCTGATTTTGTTCTCCAATATATATAAATTATATAAATTAATATATATAAATTTTTCCTGGGGAAAATAGCTAATGCCATTACCTTTCAGAGAAGATTAAATCAAAATGGATTTTAGCCAGCTTCTTTCTTAAAATCAAAGATGCTTAGGGAAAAAAATGTGTCCAATATAGTGCTGTAACTACTGGACAAATTGTAACAATCAGTATAAAATTTTTTCAATTTAATTGAGTCTATGCAAAACCATTAATTCATAATGAGACTCAACAAGGAAATTTTTGTATAAAGTTTGCAAAAACAAAATAATGAAAGGGTGACTACAATAAGAAATGTTTAATTTTTACAATTAGCTTTATTCAGATTCATGTCACAGAAGATGGAACTCCTCAGCAACCTCATAAGGTAAAACTGACGCAAACAACCCTGCATATGTCTCCATGCATGCAACATTTCCTGTAATACAAAACTAAAGGTGTTCATGTGCACTTAGTGCTTGACACCAGTCAAATATACAACTCAAATTCAAAGGGGTGGATTTATCAAATCTCTGGATGTAATTAGTGCCTAGAAGAGGAGACCAATCATGAAGACTTTGACTTGAATGTGAATCACTGTGGATGTTAGAATCAGAACCTAAGTCTCAGTAAGAACCAGGTGGTCAATAACTCAGAACTTGTAACCTCTTCTAGTCTAAACTGGTATTCTTTTTCTTTCTGAGCTAGTCAATAAGAGAAGCCCTAGAGCAAAATATAAAATAAGAATCAAAATACTGAAAAACAATCATACCTATAATATAAAGGAGTTCATGATAGGTTTAACCATGGTTTAACAAATTTTTTCATCATTCTGAGAATTTGACCATACGTTGTTGTTTAAAGGGTTTGAGGCATTTGGAAGATCCAAAATATTTCATTTGTGATATAACTAACAGAGGGATTTGATTAAATGAGTCTAAATATATTTCAATGTTCAAGGGGATATAATGTATAAAATGTATGCTTCAAATTATTAGCTGTGTAATGCTTAAGGGCTTAGTAAACAATTTATATGACTATAAAATAAATTATTTATAAAGTAGAAACAATGAAAATTCTATGCACTAAAGAATCCTTTAAGACAAAAAATCTAGTAACAATTTCTTAGAGAAAGTACCTCCCAGATATTCCCGGTGAGGCCAAAAGGTCCCTCTTGGGTGGGAAGGGGGATATGAAGTGTGTCTTCCCAGCTTCCCAAGGTCCAACCTATTCTCTCCTCTTTACCCAGTGTCATTTATAGAAGAAGGAGATCTTTAAGGGATATTTTGAGTTCCTTATTTTTCAGGGTATAAATGAAAGGGTTCAGGGTGGGAATGATGATGGTGTACTATGCGGCAATAGTCCTGTCAAGAAACCATGCAGAGTCGAGAGCCAGATGGATGTTGGTGAACAGAAAGGTGTGGTAGTAAATGGTGGCCATGAGGAGGTGGTTTTTGTAGGTGGAGAAAGCTGCCACTTGCCTTCAGCTGAGTAGATGAGAAGGATGCAGGCGATGAGGCAGACTGAAGATGCAATGGTGACCAGGAAGTGCATCCCCAAAAGGAACATCTCTGAAGTGATGGTCATGATATCTATGAGGAAGGTTGGGGAGCAAGATAGCAGCAGCATAGGTGAGATTAAGCAAAGAAATGAGCAATGATATTGGTCACATGACAGCTTGAGGATCAGTGCAGTGGGCATGGAGGTTTGAACACAACTGTGGACGAGTTTAAATTCACCAAGGAGAGACCTCATCAGGATGTTGTTGTGCAGCACCCAACAAATGGTCAGGTAGTGGTTAGATGTCATAGTGGTGAAGAGAAGAACTTCCATAGGCAGTGAACAGGCAAAATATCTGCCTAAGGCACCTGAGGTAGGAGATGGTGTTCTTTGCAACCACGTCTGCAGTAATGTGGACAGTGTGAATGAGGTTCAGACCATGTCCATCATGGCCAGGTTGATCAGTAGGAAGTACATGGGTGTGTGGACACTGGGACTAAAATAAATGGCTGTGATGATCGTGACATTTATGGTCAGGGCCACCACAAACAGGGAAGAAGAGGCAGAAGAGGGCTGCCTGGAGCCCAGGGTCCTCAGTGAAACTCTGCAGAATGAACACAATCACCTCCACCTTGTTCCCAATGGCTGAGGGAAAAGCCAGCTCAAATCTGCTGGAAGCACGAGATTATGAACCCCTTGGAGGGGGTCACATCCTGAAACACTCCTTCCTGACATAGCCTGAAGCATTACTCTATATAAGAAACCCAGTTGCCTCATGCAAGCAAGAATGCTCCCAATGGAAATGGCATATTAAAAGGGTACTTCTATGAAATGCAGGAATTAAAGGTATCATCTGTAGTTTTCCAGACAAGTGCTGGCAATTATCTATTGTGGTAAAGTCTGGCCCCACTTGATGCACATTGCCAGGGCCTCACAGGAAAATCCAGCCACTTCTAACTTCCTCACAAACTATCCATATACCTGAGTAAATACTAATGATTTCTTACTGAAAACTGAGAATTCATCATGTGTTGTTGGGTTTCCTAGAATTATTAATTAGTAGGAAAATAAATATGGTAGTCATTTCTAAAATGACTTGGCGAAGTAAATGGTAAGGGATTTTTTATATAGAAAATATCATTAAACAGAAGAGAAAATGCATTTGAATGTTCTTGAAATATCTAAAATTGAAAACTTTTTTTTGCAAATATTAAGGCAGCAGGGAGGGGGAAAATGGTCATAGAGTAAGGTGCGTGAAGAGTCAGTTTGCCCAACAGTGTAGTTTGTAATCACCCAGAGCTCTCTAATTCAGATGTTTCATGGGCCCAGGAGATCAGAAGAACATCCTGCAACAACCTGGGGAAAAAGGAAGGAGTAGACTGCCTATTTGCAATGAAAATTCATGAATAGAGTACACCACACCATGGAGGCTGGTACTCACCCCTCACTAGTAGTAAAGATGCCTAAGGAGCCATTCCCTGGCTGGACTTGGAAGCTGCATTTCCCGAAAACACTGGAGGAAGAGACAGTCGGGCACTGACTTCAGCCATGTATTAGCAAATTAAGCCAGCTAAAGTCCAACCCTAAGAACAGCTAAAGTTTGAATCTGTCCAATTCAGAAAGGGGTCAGTAGCCTCCATTTAAACTCTGTGCCAGACATGAGGGGATGCAGGGCTGACTGAAAATCACAGTGATGGTTGGGACTGGCTTCTTGCCATCCTGGTTGGATTGTAGCCCTAGCCTAGGCTCCAGCCCTACTTCCAGCAGGGGAGGAAGCTGGGGACCTGCACCAGCCTCTTCAGGCAACTGTATTCAATTTTGGCCTGCACAGAATAGATTTTTGGGCACCCATATGGCTGCATCTCTACTTCCAGTATGACAGGATGGAGGGCAGTGTTTCTTCAGGTTCTCTGGGCAACTGTGGGCACTTTCAGCCTGCATGGACCAGATTGTTGGACACCTGTGGCTATATTCCCATACCTGACAGAGCAGGAGGTGGGAGAGTGCTCCCTCACCCTCTCCAGACAACTGTAGTCCATTTTGGCTCACATGGACAAGATTGTTGTGCACACTTGTATCTGCATCTGTGACCCGGCAGCTTCTGTGCTCTCCCAGCTTCTGTGGGCATCTGAGGCCATGATCAGTATTCACATATTAGATTTTTGGACACCTGTGGCTCCATTCTCATTCCCCAAAAGGAAGGAGAAAGATCAATGTTTGCCCAGCATTTCTGGGCATGTCTAGGCACTTTTGGCCTCCATGGACTAAACTGTTGGACACATCTCTAGCTCCATCCCTGACTCTGACAGACCAAGAAGAGTGACAGTGTTCTCTCAGCCTATCTGGGCAACTGCAATTGTTTTTGGCCTGCATGGCCTAGATTTTCGGACACCTGTGACTCCATCCCTATTTCCTGATAGTGCAGGAAGGTGGGGGTGTTTCCTCAGCCTCTCTGGGCAACTGCAGCCACTTTCAGCCTGCATAGACTAGATTGTTGGACACCTGTGGCTCTATACCCATCCCCTGATAGGGCAGGAGCTGGAGCAGTGTTTCCTCAGCCTCTCTGGTCAACAGTAGCTCCTTTTGGCCTGCATGGACAAGATTGTTGTGCACACCTGTGGCTACAGCCCTGCCTCTTGTAAGAAGGAGGAAGAGGTGCAGTGATCCCTTGGACTCTCTGGGCAACTGCAATCACTTTTGTTTTGCACAAATAAGATTATTATGCTCACCTGTGGATCCAGCCGTGCCTCTGGCAGGGGAGGAAGGGGCACTCAGTGCTTTCACTGTCTATCTGGGCAACTGCAGTCAGTTTTGACCAGCATGGTTTAGCTTGCTGTCCACACATGAGGCTCTATCCATGCCACAGCAGGTAAGGAGCTTCTTCTGTCTCTTGAGGCAACTGTAGATGATCTTGGCCTGCACAGCATGAATTACTGCATGTTGCTGTGGATCCATCCCTTACCCTGGCAACAGAGAAAGGTGGGAAAACCTCATCAGTTCCTCAAACAATTTGGACAGCTTCATCCTCCATGGTTTACAGTGCCAACTGAATCTTTGGCTTTTATTTAACAACCAGCAATGGAGAAAGTGCAAGAAACAGATGAAAAAGCTGAAAAAACTCACATTGGCTAAACACAAGCCATTATAAAATTCCAAATTAAGGTGCAAGTATCAAAAAGGGCTGTAGCACAAAGTCAATCAAATTGAATGCCTTAGACTAAAAAAAGAAACTAAACCCAGAATAAAAACATAGAAGAGATAAAGAAAAGACTAGAAAAAATAGAACAGGGTTTCAGGGAACTAAATGATGGCAAGAGTCATACAAACATGTGTCATGGGTGTCCCAGAAGAGACGGGAAAAGGGGCAGAGGGAATATTTGAGGAAATACTGGTTGAAAATTTCCAAACTCTATAGAAGTACCTAACTATCCACGTCCAAGGAGCAAATCACATGAAAATCCAAATATATCCGAATAGACCTACTCTGAGACACATACTAATCAGAATGTCAAATACTAAAGGTAAAGAGAATCCTGAGATTCTTGAGACAAAATGATTCATAACATACAAGGGATGTCCAATAAAATTAAGTGCTGTTTTCTCATCAGAAACAATGGGGACAAGTAGACTGTAGTATGATATATTTAAGCTACTGCAAGAGAAAACCTATTAGCCAAGAATCTTATATCTGGTGAGATTGTCCTTCAAAATGAGGGCAAGTAGAGAATATTCACAGATAAACAGAAATAGAGATAGCTTTTACTCATGAGGCCAACTTAGCAGGAAATACTAAATCCTATGCCTGAAAAGAAAAGACAAGAGAGAGAGGCTTAGAAGAGAGTCTAGAAAGTAAGATTATAACAGTAAAAGTAACAAAAAGTGTGGTGAAAACAAGATATGACAGATTAAAATCCAAAGATCAAAATAAGTATAGAACTGCATTTACAGAAGGGGTTTTTAATCAGGGATCCATGTACCCTCAGGTGGTCCATGGAAAGATTTGAGGGGGTCTGTAAGCTTAAATTAATTTTGAATAATTCTAAAATTTAATTTAAAGACATGCTGATGTTGAGTGTCATAAAATTATCTGCTACTACATTCTGAGAAACGGTCTGTAGTAGTTTTCACCTGACTGGCCAAGGGTTCCATGATAGTAGTTTTCACCTGACTGACCAAGGTTTTCATGGTACAGAAAAGGTTAAGTACCCCTGCTTTACAATAATAATATTGAATGGTAATGGATTAAACTTCCCAATCAAAAGACACTGACTGCCGGAATGGATAAGGAAATATAAGCCATCTATACACAATCTACTGGAGACCCATCTTAAACCCAAGGATACTAATAGATTGAAAGTGAAAAACTAGAAAAAGATATTCCATGTATACAGTAACCCTCCTCCACAAAAAAGCAGGAATAGCTATACTTATATTGAATGAAATATACCTTAAAGGGAATGTTATTATTAGAGCCAAAGAAGGTCATTATAAACTAATAAAAGTGGAAATACTCTAGGAGGAAATAACAATCATAAAGCTATGTGCACCTAACTAGGATTCCCCAAATTACATGAGGCAAACCTTGAAAAAACTGAAGGGAGAACTAGATGTCTCTACAGTAATAGCTGGAAAGTTCAATATACCACTCTCATCATTGTGTAGACCATCTGGGCAGAGGATCAATAAAGAAACAGAGATTTTGAAAAATATGAAAAAAAATTAACCTAATGGACATATACAGAACATTGCACCCCAATACAACAATATATACATTCTTCTTATGTGCTTATGAATCTTTGTCCAGGTTAGACCATATTTTGGTTCACAAAGCAGATCTCAATATAAAAAGATTGAAAATATAAAAGGAAATTTCTCTGAATGTAAGGGAATAAAACTGGACTTC
>JAQZBX010034316.1:9198-25141 GCA_029593785.1 Cabassous unicinctus
AAACTCATCGACATAAACATAGTGACTTCAACACATTCCTCAATTGAATCCCGTATGTATCCCAATCAGAGAGAAACCCTGGCATTCCAGGTTATATATATATATATATATATATGCACTAAGGCAATATCTTATAAAAATACAGTCCTGCTTGTTCTTAGTAGGGCATAATGAATCCATGGCACTGATATGATCAACAATGACAAAAAGTTTGGTCCAAGTGGATGAATTTCCCTGTGTAAAATAAGGAAGAAATTGTGTCATTCATTTTTTGGCTATATGAGTTTTCAAAAAATCTGCCAATTTAAGTAATAATTTCCAGTTCATTTCTGATCAATTTTCTACATACTTTTCTGATTTTCATTTTCTTAAAACTTAAAAACACAAATGAATATTGGGGTTTTTAAATACAAAATTTATAGTGGTAAGCGCAAATCTGAGTACTAGTCCTACGCTTGCTAAAATGTTCATAAAATGCCATTCCTTATTGGTTTCAATTATAGAAGTGAGCAACCGCATTCACATCACAAGATTGTATTAAATTTAAATAATAATGTGTTGTGAAAATTGTAATTGAAAAACTTTCCAGGTGACTACTGCTTTAGTTTGCTAAATTACCAGAAGCAGACACCATGAAATGGGTTCACTTTTAAAAATAGAATTTATTTGCTTACAAGCTTCTATTTTTGAGACTGAGAAAAATGTCCAAATCAAGGCCACATCAGGAGATGTTTTCTCCCCAAAGGCTGGCTGCCAGAGATATTGGACTCCTCTGTCACATGGCAAGGCACATATTGTTGTCTTTTGTTCTCTCCCTTCTCTTCCAGGTTTCTTTGCTTTCAGCTTTTACTTCTATGGCTTTCTCTTACTCTTTCTTTATTCATCCCATTTATAAAGGACTCCATTAAAAGGAGTCACCCTTGGCCACAATTTAACTGAATTTACTTAATCAAAGGGTCCTACATACAAATTATGGCTATGTCAACACTAAGTTTGTTGACCCTGGCCCATGATTTAACTTAAGTAACTTAATCAAAGTGTTCTACATACATGTTATGGATATGCAACAATAGTTTTATAATCACATTAATGGATTAGCCTTAGGAACTTGATTTTCTGGGGTACATACATTTACAAACTACCACAACACACTCCCTGACCCAAGAAGACATGATTTTACCATATGCAATATATATTCATTATATCACAATATCCCAAGAGCCATAAATCATTTCAGTAACAATGCTATTGTATTAGTCTGCTAAAGGGGTTCTGGTGCAAATGCTTGAAATCTGTTGGGGTTTACAAAGGTTTTTTGTTTTGGATAAAAGCTTACAGTTGCAAGGCCCTAAAGAGTCCAAATCAAGATCATTTCCTTACCAAATGCTGTTGGCATGTGTTGAAGCAAGATGGCAGACAACGTCTGTGAGGGTTCAGCATTCCTTTCCCTCTTAATGCTCTGTGGGTTCAGCTTCTTCTGTTCTCAGCTGTAGGCTGGCATGAGGGTCATCTCTCTTCCCGGGGCTTATTTCTTAATGGGCTCAGCTGCTCTGTTCTCTTCACAATGTCAGCTGTCAACTTTCAGGTGAATGGCTCATCTCTCTACCCAGGCCTCTGCTGTGTCTGTGGAGCTGTCTCTTGTATTCTGTGTGTCTCTTCTGTGTGTCTCCTTTGTGTTCTTGATTGAGTGCCCATTTATATAGCCCACCAAGGGGGCTGGGACCCAACCCTGCATGTCCTAATGATGTGGTTGTATCAAAGCCCTTCTTGATTTATTTTCATCAAAGACATGGCAGCTGAATGTAATGCAATCAAAGGGGGAATTACACCCAGAGGAACAGAGCAGTTTAGAAACATAATATCTCTTTTTGGAATTCATAAATAATATCAAACTCCTACAGCTATGTACAAAGATTCATCAAAATCAGTTACAGGTGTTGTCTGTCCTAGGGCACAATTCCTGCAATTCCTGCCAGTCTGTGGACCTTTGAAACTTAGAGAACAAGTTATATATTTCTAACATTCTAAGTAGAGTCAGGCATAGGATACACATTTCCATTCCCATTGGGAAAAATTGGGAAGGAAACAGAGGTAATGGATCCCCCAAAATTACAACTCCCTGTATAACATATCCATTAGCTTTCAAGATTTGATAGTCATCCATGGAATAATGTTTTTCCCACTGGTATGAAAAATCAGCCTCCCCACCTTACAATACTGCAACAAGGGCTTTTACAGTGGCCATGCTGTCCTCAAACACTGGTGTGAAGGCCTAAATACATTTAAGCATTGGCATGGTGGCCAGGCACTCAGCTCCACCCTCTTCAAGTATCAGGGTGGCTATTGCACTCTAGGATCTACCTTCTCCAAGCACTGGTGTGGTGACCAGTTTGAGAAACATGGGGTGATAACTCTCTTTTTGAATGATGGGGCAGAAAGCATTCCCTGTCTAAGCTCTGGAACATATTCATCCTTCTCACATGTCTGCTCTCTTGGTCTGAGCAAATGTCATCAGTCTGTACTTCAGCTTCCATGGTTCTGCCTTTGAAGTCATTTTTCCTTCACTCTGTTCATTTTCTGACTCTTTTAGTCCAGGCTCTCTGTGGTTCCATTCATACATATTTCACAAAAATTGTTGATTTTGCATGTAGTTCATATGGGTCCAAACCATAAGGCAATAGAACTTTCCAAAATCCTTTTTAGTTATATGCATTTCCAGTCCTGACTTCCACTGAAATGGCTAACAGGTTTCATGTTCATTTAAACTCTTTCATGGAGTACTATTCTCTGGTAACTAGCTTTTCTGAAAATTCAGAGTTTTCCTAACCATCCATTTCTAATTTCCTTGTGCCCAAGAGTTAAGAACATGATTTTCTGGGGTACATATAATTCCAAACCACCACAACTACAAATTGGGATGTTAGACTCCCATTTCAATCTGTCTTACAGGGCAACCCTTATACCAAACAAGTTTTTGCTCTTTCCTGGCAATGAAATCCTTCTTTAGTTCTTCAGGAAAAATGGTGAACAAGGCAGCAAAAACTCTTCTGGAGGTAGGCCTACATTGTTTGCATACAAAAGCAGTGATATGTCTTTATTTTATATATCAGTTTACTTTCTTTAAATACATGTCCATAAATTGCCTATTTGGGGTTTGGCAGGTGTGTTTTACCATTATTATTGTGTTTTTTTTTTTTAATTTTCACTTAATAACAATATAAAATGTTTCTCTATTTATATTCTCTTTATCTTTGCAATGGTTTTGTGTGTATTTATTTTTATTTTTTGTGTGTCTTTTTGAGATATAATTTCATCAAGAAGAATCATGATTTTTGTTATAATCACAGAGTTGTACATTCATCACTGCAATAAAAATTCAAGCATTTTTGTTACTCCAAAAAGCCATTCAATGTACAATTCAGATGAATTGTATAGTCCGTGAATATGTTTCAATAAAATTGCTTTAAAATTTTTAAAAAAGTAATCATGGCCATTTCATTAATATATTATAATTGTTTATGTAATATCTAAAATAACTATGATATAAATATCACCCAATTACCATTAATAAAATTGTTTTAAAAGATATTGCTAAAAAATGAAATCATTTTCATTTTCCACAAATACTATTTAACTTCTAATAACCTTCCTTATACCTTCATGCAGTTTTTCATTTAGTAATGTGTGAAGAAAGAAAAGGTCATGCTTTAGAAATGACAGGGTATATTTTATATATATATATAATGAATTTTTATTGGAATTTTTATCATGTGATTTTGGGGATGGGTAAGTCCAAATTCTTTAGGGCACGCCAAAAGCTGGAAATGCCAATGAAGGTTTATGATGAATTTCTCAGGATATCAAACAACTGGACACCATAAACCTGGCTATCCAATCAGTTTCATTAGATTCTAATCAGAGTTGTCATATAAATGTAATGCTCTCCCTGAGAAATCAGCCACCCAACCTCCAGTCTTACCTGAACAACCAAACTTCCAGTTTACCCTGAGGAATCTACCATCCAACCTCTACTTGAATGGAATAACCCTGATGTGCCTATGAAAACTGTTACCACCTCCCGTGAGGAAAAAACACTCACTACTCTGTCTGAAGAGATTAATCCTGTTTCACAAGAGGAAAGTACAATGGAATGCCCTGTGGTAGCTGGCTTTCAAAACACATGGAATCAAACTCTTCAAATGCTCCTCCCTGTTCCCTCAATAAGAAGCAAAGTAGTTATTCTTTAAGTTGCACATGTCTGTTATATGACACTAAATACTCATTCATTATCATTCTATATATAATAAATCCAGTGAGTACCAATAGTCACACATTCTGTTTATGGATGTGTCAATGTAACAATAGTATGCTTATTTTAAATTCCTCTGATTCTCTTGACAATATAAATTTCTGACAATTTTTAGTCACTTTACTTCTCTGAAGAGCAAGAAGTTTATTCAAATATGAAGGTATATTTTGTAGCAAATTATGTCCCACTATAGAATTCTCAACAACATTATAAACAAGCTGGAATTACGGTGGGCAATATGTATGACAGTTACCATTTCATCCAATCTCCTCTGCACAAATGTATCCTTTTACTAATATTTCAGGAGTATTGAACTGGTCATGTTATGTTTAACTTGTTTCACTTAAAGAGAACATAGAGGCAGACAGAATTGTTTTTTTTAAAAAACACGATCATATGGGAAAACAAAATTAAAGCATTTGCTCAAATCGTATGTAATCTGAAAACATAAAATAAACATCCAAGAGAAGAAATTTGCAAACATTAAACTTGAGAAGAAGGAAAGCTATGATAGCTGCTACCACATATTAAGTGGTTACTAGAGGTTAGGAATTATGTGTATATCATTTTATATAAACTGTGTAGCAATCAGCAAACTAAATAATTTTGTGTCCCTTTATAAATGAAAAGTTATGTCAAGCTAGATATATAATTTTATCAAGGTCACATGGCTACCTATCAGCAGAGCCAGGATTCAAGCTCAGATTTCTCTGACTCCTCACAGTAAGTCACTCAACCATATATAAAATTTCATTGTTTTATGCAAAATTCTGAATCATTACCACTTAGAAATATTGCAATCTCTATCTTCACGTATTTGAGTTCTTTTAAAAATGCCATCAAACTTTAAATACAATGATATTATAAAAGTAAAAAGAAAAGAAAATGGTTTCTAGATAAGATATCTAACCGGTAATTAAAATTTAAAATGCATTTATAATCCTTTATCTTAAAAAATAATTATCATCTGAAAGTGACATATACCCAATGGATGATTGAAAAGTCATTTTCTTTGTCTTAAATAATTTCCATCATATTTAATTATAGACCCTTATTTCTATTGCTCCAATTTCTTTATTTTCTGTTAAGAAAATTGAAGCATATTTCTGATTTGCAAATCTATTGACCTAATAAACCTAAGTTTTGACCTAAGGAAGTGATAACTTCCTATTTTCCTAGCTATTATCCCTGGGAGGATTGTGGTTCAATTGTAATACAACTCTGAGGAAACCAGAACACCCTATTTAAAATTTAAATGTTAAAGCTCATCGTCTAGTCTGAGATTCAGGTTTATAGTTTCTAAAAGATTATGTAAGTGACAAAAAAACTATTCTTCTTACTTCTAGAGCAGAACTGACAACTCAATTATAAAACACTGTGAATATTATGCATTTGAATAATTATACTAGTTTACATATTTCTTCCTGGAGTCCACAGGGGAAACCAAAGGAGAAAACACAATAACACTCATCTATTACAGAACAGCAACAAGATGAGATTTTTAACCCCATAATTAACAACTGAATGATTCTGGGACAACAATCCATATGTTAAAATGACTACAAGAGAGTAATTTGGCTTTTAATAAAAAAGGATCCCTCTGTGGAAAAACCATATGGCATCAGATTGGAAAAGTGGTCAAATGAATAGTTTTCTAGTAAACATTCCAAGACCAAATACTTATTAGATATTGGAAATACATTAATGAATTAAATTTCCTGATATCCAGTTTTCTCATTGCTAGAAATACATCATCTTTAATTTCACAAAAATTCCATAAAAATATATGCTATAATGTAATATATATTATGTTTTGAAATTTATATGATTTGTCTTTGCCTTTAGTATGCCTTTACTAATCCTTGAACTATAATAGTACCTAGCTGTATACAAAGGAAACTCTAAAGATAATTTTGAAAAATACATGAATGACTTGGTCTAACACCAAGACATTCTAATTTAGTGGAAGGGTAATGTTGGTTATGGAAATGGAAGAATGTAAAGAAATAAAGAAATATGATATTAGTAGGGATCCATTTGGGAGTAATAATTGTATTCATTAAAGCAATTTCAAATTCATCTACAGAATTAATGTAACAATTAAAATTTAAGCAACTTTTTTTTTTTTAGAAATTGATATTTTTATTTTATAATTTAAATGAAAATGCAAAAGACTAAGTCAAAAAAATTTTAAAAAGTACAGTAATTTAGAGGTCTCCCTTAATCTGATTTTAATATTCATCAAAGGTCTAAAATAAAAAGTGAATATGGTACTGTTGAAAAGATAACTTGATCAAAGGAAGTGAACAGACTACAGAAACAGATTCACATATATATATGAAGATTAGTAGCACATCAAGGGCTTGAAGGATGGAGAGATGGTGATTCCATCACATTCCTATTCCACTCACCTTTTTGGTCTGTGATGTTAACAGACTTGGAGTATGACAGTGGATTACCATAAACTAAACCATGTGGTTAGCCTAATTGCAGCTGCTCTTCCAGATATGGTATCATCTCTTGAACAAACTAACACATTCCCAGATACATGGTATGCAGCTATGGCTTTGGCAAATCCTTTTTCATTACAATACTTATGAGTTTATTTTCATCATCCTTCCTTACGGATATAGGAAAGCTTCAGCCATATGAAATAATCTATTCTGCAGGTAGTTTGAACAAATTACCATTCCAGAAGACAGCACAATGGTCTAGTAAATTGATATTATGTTGTTTGGAGCTAGAGAGTCTGAGTAGAAACTACACTAGACTTATTGGTAAGATATTTGCATGTTAGAGGAAGGGTAATAAATGCAACAAAACTTCAGGGAACTGCTACCTCAGTGAAATTTCTAGGCACCCATTTGCTAAGACAATGTCTACATATCTCTTTTAAAGTAAAGGATAAGCTTTTCAATCAGCCAGTCTTATAACTGAAAAAGAGGTAAAATGACTAGTCAGTCGCTAAGCATTTTGAAGCTAACATATTTCTCTTTTGTGTGTGCCACTTGGACCCATTTAACAACTAACCTAAATGCTGCTATTATTTGAGTGTGGACTGGAACAAGAAGAGTCTATTTAATAGGTCCAGAGTGCTGTGCAAGCTGCTTTGCCACTAGGGTTCTAATGATCAAGCATATCAAATGTTGTATCCAGTGCCAGTGGCAAATAGAGATGTTTTTTGTAGCCTTTCTCAAATCTCTATATGAGCAACACAGTGCAGAAACATTGGATTTGGAACAAAGCTTGCATCCTCTGCAGATAATTACTCTCTTTTTGAGAAACATATTTTGGCCTGCTACTGGGACTTGGTAGATACTGAATGAATTCTGCCAAGTCTTCTAATTTCCATTAAACCTGAGCTGCCCATCACAAATTGGGTGTTGTCTATCACACCAAATAATTACAGTGCAAGTGTAGTACAACTCTATCATCAAATGATAGCAGTTTATATGATATTAGCCTTCAGCTGGCCTTAAATGCACAAGTAAGGTACCTGAAAAAGGGGGTCAAATGCCCATGGCTGCCATTCTTGTCACCTAACCTTCTTTCTCCTAGACCATAGCTATGTCTTTGGAAAGTCCCTTACAAAAAAAACTTGAGGCTTTATTCTATATTTTAAAAGAAGCTTTAGATTGCTTAAAGAAATTCTATATCTATTGAAAACAGCATCATTTTACATTCCCACCAACAAAGAACAAGTGCTCCCATTTCTCCACATCTTCTCCAACACTTGTTATTTTCATTATTTAACAGTAGGCATTCTAGTGGCTGTGATAAGTTAACACTTTTGTTTTGATTTGTATTTCCCTAATGTTAATGATGTTGTGCACCTTATCCTGGGTATATTGGTGAATTATATATGTTCTTTGGAGAAAAATCTATTCAAGTTTTGCCCATTTTTAAATTGGATTGCTTTTTGTTGTTGTTGTTGTTGAGGTTTAGGATTTCTTTATATATTCTGGATAATAAATCCTTTACAAATATATGAATTCCAAATATTTTATCCTATTCTGAAGGTTGATTTTTATGTTCATGATAAAGTACTATGATACACAAAGGTTTAATTCTGATAAGGTCCCATTTATCTATTTTTTTTTTAATTTTTTATTGCTGTACTTTTGGTGTAATGCTAAGGAAATATTGCCTAGCACAGTTTCTGAAAATGTTTCCCTATGTTTCCATCTTGGAGTTTGTCTCAGTTTCCTGGATGTTAAACAAATACTATTAAATGGTGGTTTAAAAAATTAGGGAATTATGGCTCATGGTTTTGAGACTGGCAGTAGTTCAATATTGAGGCATCAACAAGGTTATGCTTTCTGTCTGATGACTATGGCATTCTGGGGCTGACTGCCCGTGATCCTTAATCCCTTGATTTTCTGTCACTTCACATTGCATTTGGTAATGACATTATTCTTTCTCCTGTGGTTTGCATTGACTTCCAGCTTCTTTTGTGGCATTCTTTCCATGGCTCAATTTCCTTCTGCTTATGAAGTACTCCAGTAATTTAATTAAACCCCAAACTGATTCTTTTGGCCACACTTTACTAAAAGTAGCATCTTCAAAAGGTCCTATTTAAAATGGGTTTACACCCACAGGAATAGGTTATGATTAAAACAAGTTGTTTTTATTATCATTTTGAGAGTTATATAATAAAATCAGCAGCAGACTTTAAAGTTTTGGTTCTTATATTTAGATATGTCATCAATTCATCAATTTTAAGTTATTTTTTTTTTACGATGAGATATAAAAGTCAACATTCATTCTTTTTTATCCAGTTTTCCCAACATGATTTCTTGATGAGATTATTCTTTCTCACTGAACTGAATTGTGACCCTTTTCTTTCTTCCTGAACTCCCAATTCAAAAACTTTTTCTCTATGTCAGTCCTTGTGACAATGTCATGAATTTTGATTACTGTAACTCTGTAATAACTTTTGATTAGGAAGTGTTAGTGCTCCAAAAGCTTTCTTTTTAAAAATTTCTTTGGCTATTAGAGTCTTTACCCCTCTATAAAAGAGTGGCTTCTCTTTTTTTTTGCAAAGATGACAGATGAATTTTTCATTGGGATTTTGTTAATTGTGTAAATCTCCTGGGGGAGAATTGACATCATAATTTTTAGGCTTCCAATCCAGGAATGCAGAATGCCCTTCCATTTTATTTTTTGGTCTTATTTGAGTACTGTCAACAACATTTTATAGTTTTCTGTGTGTAACCGTTGCTAATTTACAACCTTTGCTAAATTAAATCCCAGATATTTGATATTTTCCTGTTTTTATTGAAAATGAATTCTTTCCTTGATTTCCTTTTATGATTGTATATTACTAATCCATTTAAATGTCACTGATTATTTCATGTTGATATTTTATTCTGCCACATTGTTGAATTAGTTTACTGGTTTTTACCTTTGTTGCAAATTTTTCAGAATTTTCTGTGTATAGGATAATGTCATCGTCTGATAGGGAATGTTTTACTTCTTCCTATCCAATTTGGATATCTTTTATTTCTTTTTCTTTCCTAATTAATATGGTTAGAACATTTTTCGAAGGTTGAATAACACTGGTGATGGTGGGCATCCTGCATCCTAGCTTTGTTCCTGATCTCAGGGGGAAGGCTTTCAGACTTTCACCATTAAATAGGATATTAACTGTGGGATTTTTATATATGATCTTTATCATTTTGAATTAATTTCCAACTATTCCTCATTTTCTGAGTGTTTTAACAATTTTATCAGTTAATCTAATAAAAGGCCCCTGAGCTAAATTTAATATAATCAAAGGATATCACACCCAGAGTAACAGATTAGTTTACAAACATAATCTTTTCTCTATGATAATTTTATCATAAATAATCTGAAAATGTCACACCTCCACTTAAATTTTTTGGAAGAGTTTAAGTTAGATTTAAGTTAAGTCAGTTCTTTTTAGAATGGTTGGCACCTGAGTAGCAATCTGGTCCTTAGTTTTCTTGGTTGGAAAGATTTGATAACTAATTCAATCTCACTATGATTATGATTGGTCTGTTGAGTTCTATTTCTTCTTTCATCAATGTAGGTTGCTTGTGTGTTCCTATAAATTCATCCTTTTCATATAAATTGTATACCATCTTTGTGGTATAGAACTTTTTGAAGTATCCTCTTATTAAATCTTTTATTTCTGTGGGTTCATTGTTGATAAACCCTCTCTCATTTCTGATTTTATTTATTCGCAAGTTCTCTCTTTTCTCTTTGTTAGTCTAGCTAAGGGTTGGTCAATTTTATTAATCTTCTCAAAGAACCAACTTTTGGTATTGTTAATTCTTTCTAATGTTTTTTATTCTCAGTTTCATTTAATTTTTATATATGATCTGTTATTCCCTTCTATCTATTTGCTTTTGGATGAGCTGGTTTTTTTTCTCTAGTTCCTCTAGGCATGCAGTTAGGTCTTTGATTTTAGCTCTTTCACCTTTTTTTTTTTATGTAGGCATTTAGGCTCAATGGTGATTTAGCTGTATCCCATAAAGTTTCATATATTGTCTTCTCATTTTCATTTGCTTCGAGGTAGGTACTGACTTCCCTGGTAATTTCTTCCTTGACCCACTGATTGATTCATCGTGTGTTGTTTAACTTCCATATATTTGTGGTTGCTCTGTGTCCCTGGCCTTTATTAGTTTCCAGCTTCATTCCATTTTGGTCAGAGAAATTTGTAATATGTCAATCTTTATAAAATTTTTGCGACTTCTTCTATCATCTAGAAACTGGTATATCTGGCAGAATGTCCCTGAACACTCAAGAAGATTTTCATTCTGTTGTTTCTGGGAGTATTGTTTTGTACATGTTCATTAGTTCTAGTTATTTTAAAGAATTATTCAAGATATCTGTTTCTTTATTGATCATCTTTTGAGATGCTCTAAGGGTGATAATGGTGTATAAAATCCCCTCTATGATGATTTTATGTCCCCTTAGTTTTGCCAGTATTTGCTTCATCTATTTTGGGGAAACCTGGCTTGGTGCTTAAATATGCATGGTTGTTCTTTCTTCTTGGTATACTATCCCTTTTATTAATATATAGTGTACTTATTTGTCTCTTATAAGAAATTTGCATTTAAAACCTATTTTGTCTAATATTAGTACAGCTACTCTTGCCCCTTATTGGTTACTATTAGTGTGTAAAATTGTTTACTAATCTTTAAGTTGCAAAGTATTTGTGTCTCTGTGTCTAAAGTGAATTTCATAAAGACAGTGTATAGATGGGTCCTATCTCCTTATCCATTCTGCAAATCTCTTGATTGGAGATTTTAATCCTTTAACATTCAATGTTTTTACTGTAAAGGTTGTATTTACTTTTGCCATTTTTCCTTTAGGGTCATATATGTCTTATTTTATTTTTATTTCCTTTTTGAAAAATACACTAGCAGCACATAACAGCTAATTTAAACAGTCTGAGGAAATAATTAGTGACATCAAAAATGGGATATCTAAAATTGCACAGATAGTAAAACAGATAGACAAAAAAATGGAAAACTTTAACAGGGACTCAGAGAATTGAATGACAACATGAAATTCATAAATGTACACATTATGGGTGTCCCAGTGGGTAAGAAGAAAAGAAAAGGGTCAGGAGAAGTGTTTGAGGAAATAATGGCTAAAAATTTCCAACTCTTATGATGGACATGGAAGTACATGTCCAGGAAGTGCAGTGTGCTTCAAGCACAATAAATCCTAGCATATCTACCCCAAGACACATACTTACCAGATTGTCAAAAATGCAAGACAAAGAACAAATCCTGAAAGCAGCCAGGGAATATAAATCTACCACATATAAGGGAAACGTGATAAGATCAACTGCTAAATTCTCATCTGAACCGGGAAAATGAGAAGACAGTGGTATGACATACTTAAGGATATGAAAGAAAAAATTTGCAGGCGTGTATTTTGTATTCAGCAAAATTGTCTTTCATGAATGAGGGAGAGTTCAAAATATTGACAGATAAACAGAAATTGAGGGAAATTGTCAACAAGTTTCTGGCTCTTCCAGAGATACTAAAGGGAGTTTGAAAGGAAAAAACAAGAGAAGGAAGATTGGAGGAGAGTGTAGATAGGAAGGTGATCACCATTTCCTTTCAGATTTAAAAATAATCAACCACCACCATGAAAGCCTGATCCCATAGGAGCCAGAGGGTTGGTGGCAAATGCTATTGGCTTTGAATTGTGCCAGGATTAGTGGATACTCCACTCTCCTCTACCCACCCCTACTTATTCATCTAGTTATAGTCCATTTATATCATTGTGTGTCAGAAGCTTTAAAAAATCAATAAATAAAAATCCTTTCACTGTCTTTAAAAATGGCTTTTTGTTGGCTGGTACTCTCCTTAAGAGTTTAGCTCTTCTATCAAAAAGATTCGCCTGAAACAATATTGATGTGTCCTCTCCTTTCTGATTTTGAAGCTTGTCCTGAACTTGTCTTAGGGCCTTAGAAATTTATGTTTTCTGAAATTGGAATGCCTTCCCTGTACCTATGATATAGTCCCATGCCACATTTTCAGTGTTTTATTATATGTCTTAAAGCCAGGAATCATTTGCCCTGCCCACTTAGATTTGATCGTTACTTACAATGCCTTACTTATCTGCATGCAACTTCTTTCTGCTTTCAAGGCAAGTTCTGGGAAAACATGACAGAGATGGGCTTCCTGGATTAATCTTTCAGGCTGCTTCGCAATAGATTGGAACCAAGTAACAAGCACTTCACTATGCTTATGGGGTTACTGTACTCCCTCCAAAACAGAGTCAGGGACATACAATAAGATTTCAGTCCCACTCTGTACTCAACCAGGGATGAGTTAGGGTAGAGTTCAGCTTGTTCTACCGGTTTTAATTTGAACTTTCTTGATTTAGAACTCACTCTGTTTATGCAATCATTTAATGGTTTTCTGGAATTTTGATGAAGATAATTTGTCCTTTTACCGAGTTTCTCAAAGATTCTGTGGGGAAACAGGCCCTGGAATGTCTTATGCAACCACCTTTGCCTAGAAGCAATCCTAATAATATTAAGAGCACTAAAATAATTAATGAATATATTCACGTGTTTATGGGGCATTGTCTCCATGGTTGGAGACTCACACAATAACCAAAAGAGTGCTGAATTCCCATCCCAGGGAGTCTGGTACGGTCCCTAAAAGAGTGTCAAGAATCCCACTAGTGCATGGGCAATGCCTAGTGAGGGAGGACAGACTATTATGCCACGCCCTTGATATTGATGATTGTACTCAAGAACCTTTACTTGTGAAATTGAAACTTAGCATATTGTTATTTATTACCCAGAAGTTGCCTTCTGAAGACTTCCTTGTTGCTCAGATATGGTCTCTTTCTTAGCCAAACTCACCATATAAATGCACTGTGGTCACCCACCTGCCCGGCCTTGGACATGGATCCTGGGGGTGTGCCTCCCTGGCACCGAGGGATTATTTCCAAGTGTCAACTAACAATGTATCTAGAAAGAGACCATGACCAAAGGGGGAAATATTAAATACAAATGAGTCTTTATGGCTGGGAGATTTCAAGGTGTGTTGGGAGGTTATTCTAGAGGTTACACTTATGCACATCTCAGCAGGGTGTTGTTGACTGCCACAGTAAATATTTCCTCAAACAATGGGACTTCTGGGGACTCTGGAGACATCTGGATATTGTAGGCAGGGTGGATTGTCTTGGGGCTTCAATGCTTTTCATTGAGCCTTGCTATTGAACATATGATAACCTTCGTTCCCGATGTATCAGAATTGGACTCATTCGTAGTTTCTTTGCATGTGGCTCTTCTGCTTCTTTTATTTGAACATTTAATTGCACTATACTTGTTGATGATATGTCCCAGGGACTTAATCTTTGGTCTGTTCATGTGCCACCTAGGCCATGAGTTTCAGCAGTGTTGCAACACCTACTCTCCAGGTCTTTGGAATCGCCCAGGACAGCTAGCAGTGGGCTGATGATGAGCAACATCCATCCCAATAATCAGAGAATATTTACAACTGCAGGTAGGACAGTTCCATACATCTCCCCATGCAATCTAGGTCCCCTCTTAGTCAGCGGCAGGGTGGGCATCACCATTTTAAAGTCTTCAGAATTGGGAAATGAACAATGGGCTAATGTAGAATTATCGGTATTCTCTTAGTATTCTATTATAGACTTATTATTATTTTAGCAATGAAAGAACTTGTATCATTGATGTAGGGGCCATGACCACCTGGGATTCTGAAGGGAGGGAGGGAGAAGAATGGGTGTAGCATGGGGATATATTTGGTACATTGGAATTGTCCGAAATGGTATTGCAATGACAGATTACATATTTTGTTAAAGCTGATAGAATTGTGTGGGGCAAGTGTATGTTCATATAGTGTGTACTATAATGTAGACTGTAGTCCATGACTGGTAGCAATGCTTCAATGATTGTTCTTCAATTGTGGCGGATGTGTCCACAAACAAAAGGTGTTGTTGATGTGGGAGAATGTGGGCGGAGGAGGGTGTAGGGTGTGTGGGAATCTCTTGTATTTTTTATATGAAATTTATGTGATCCAAAACTTCTTTAAGAATTAAAAAATTTAAAAAATTAAAAAATTAAAAATAAGAAGTCAGATCCATTCAAACAGCTTGGAAAGGGTTAGGGTAGTGTCCAGCTTATTCTACGAGTTTTAATTTGCATTTTCTTCTTTTAGGACTCACTCAGTTACTGCAATTATTTAAATTTTTTCTGGAATTTTGAGGAAAACTTTGGATTTTCTCAAAAATTCTGGGGTAAACTGTCCCTGGAGTGTCTTCGGCTGCCACTTTTGCCTAAAGCAATCATAATAATATTAAGAGCAATAAAATAAATTAAGGATACAAATCTTATCTCCAGAGAAACACTAACAATATAATACAATATGATATAGTTAAAAAATACAAAAGAGGAATAAAATTAAATATTATTTCAACCAAAAAGAGGCAAACATAGAAGAATCAGAATTGCAAAATCATATGACATAAAATGAAAATAACACATAAATATTTTAAATGTAATATCTATATCTTCCAATTAAATGCCAATAACTGACTCTATTAGAAAGTAAGACCAATAACATGTTTAAAAATGTTTATCTATATATATATATAAGCATATAAATACACCTGTGCAAATTAGTACCATTAAAAAAAGAAAACTTTTTATTCCAGAAATGTGAAAGGAGTATAAAATAGCCAAAAAGCCAATTTTCCAGAAAATTATAAAATTTCTTATAAGACTTTAAATCACATTTAGAAATGGAAAGAATAAAAAACAGGAAGATAATTTTTTAAAAATAAAGGCATCTAATGATTGTCAGTTATAAAGGTCTAATTTTGTTGAAATGTCAGATTAATAGATCATGTTTCCTTTCTGTTTCTTTTTTTTATTGTCTACCAAAATTATATTACTGTTAAAGATGACATATTGGAGTCTCAACAATAAAGATTCAGCAAAAAAGATTAGTCCTAAAAAATTTTGTCAATTGCTTTTTCTTTGACTATGAATATTATTTAAAATAAGCATAATGACTATAAAAATTCATTTCAATGTTATGGAAAAATTTCCTTATGTTGAATTTGCAGACTATTGAGTGGCATTGACATAGAAAATCTTTTTTTTTTTTT
>JAQZBX010034317.1:0-25042 GCA_029593785.1 Cabassous unicinctus
AAGAAAAGAAAAGAAAATTTCATTTTAACCATCATTTCTGTTAAAATTTGTGGAACCTGTTTGGAAAAAATGAGGCATCTCCATACATCTCATGCAGAAAGATCACATTAACAGACCCATCCAATCAATATGGACAACAAATTTCTATTCCTTTTTAATCCTACCAACCTCGTCTGCTTTTTTGGACCTATCATCCTAGAAACTTCAGTAGATTATGTATGTTAATGTTCAAAAGTGAGAAATTAATTACACTTGTGCACATAACTGATTCCCTTCAGGACTTTCTGTTTCCATCAAAGTTGTTTACTAGAAGATCATCTGTAAAACTTGACTTTTCTCAAAATTACTGCACATATCTACAAACTTCACCTTCCTTTTGAAAAAGTTTAGATCTCTCAGCATGAAATGACTTATGTACTGTGATTTGAAGGGAGAAAACATACCAAGTAGGAGTTTTTGGATGAAAGAAATAATCAGAGAAGTTTCCTTAGTATGCTATTATACTTAAAGTCCACAGGCCCAGATGGCCCCAACAATCTGTGTCTCTGCCCACATAGAACCTCCTGATGTGCTTCTGAATGTAGTCAAATGTTCCCCTGAAAAACACTCATATTTAAGGCATTTGTTAAAGTCCAAATTGCACGAACAACCACAGGAGTGCTTGTTAGTGTAGTTACTGATGGATATAATAGGTTTTTCCATATACAAAGGTTTATGCCAAATCCTAAACCTTACTGAAATCGATTTCACTCTTTTAAAGCTCACTCCTTTAGTTAATTGCCATTGGAGTTATTACTTTTTAAAAATTTCTTAGTCTCCATCCTCTAGTCAAGGTAAATTTTGTGATTCCCTTTTTTTTCTTGACTTTTTTCCCTATCTTACCTTAGTTTTAATCATGACTTATTTTTTTATAATGAATTTTTTTTATTTTTAAAGAAGCCTTAGATTACATAAACGTACATTAAAAATATAAGGGATTCCCATATGTCCCACTCCTTCCCCCTCCCACACTTTCCCACATTAACAACATCCTTCATTAGTGTGGTTCATTTGTTACAATTGATGAACCTATATTGAAGCATTGCTACTAACCAAGGACCATAGTTTACACTTTGTCCCACACAACTTTGTAAGTTATGACAAAATATACAATGGTCTGTATCCAGCACAGCAATGTCATGCAGGATAAATCCAATGCCTGAAAATGACTCCATATTACACCTATTCTTCTCTCTCCCATCCTTCAGAATCTCTGGTGGCCACTGCTTTTACATCAGTGATAATAGTTCTTCCATTGCTAGGCTAATAAGTTTATAGTAGAATAATAATTAGTCTACTTTAGTCCATTGTTCATTCTCCAATCTTGAGGATTTTTTTTATTTTTGAGACTTAATTTAAAGGTTAGAAAGATGAGGCTTTAAAAGGTTAGCTAAAACTTCCCAGGACACATAGCTGGCTAATGGTAGAGCCACGATTCTCATACATGACTCTCTGATCCAGAGCCTGAGCCATCATCACCAGGCAGGTCTGACTCATTTATCATGTTTGCAGCAATAGCATGACTATTCACAACATAGACAAAGGAGGGGGTTTGAGGTATAAGTAATAAGAAATTAAGGGGAAGATCCTCAGCAACTGGGAAGAAAAGGTCTCACGGGAGAAAATAATAGAGAAATAAGACAGAGACAGTGAATATAGTTGTAATACATTTTTACATATATTTGGTAATACCTTTTGCCTTAATTTTTCAAAGCATTTTGTACATGTAAACTACCCAATATTCATTCAAAAAAATTAGTTATTACCTACTATATTTCAAGTAATCTTCAAGGTACAGCAGGTACCAAAAAAAAACTCTTGACTTAATAAATTTTATGTTCTAATGAGACAGAGAAAAAAGAGGCAAATAAATAAATAGTGGTTTAATATAGAATCAGGTAGCGAAAAGTGTGGATTGTGGTCAGTGGAGAGTGAGCATGGAGATGCTATTTCAGATATGGCAGACCTCACTGAAGAAATAACATTTGAATATCATTTTGTGCTTGCTGTTTTTCCAAACACTGTTTTGGGGAGGCAGAAAGGGACAACAGTATTTTCATTTTCCTAAAAGGAATTAGAGTTCCAGATCAGTAAAGTGACTTGTTTACAGGTATCATTGTAAAACATGGGATGAAACCAAGAATTTCTGAGTCCCAATTCACTAATAATATTGTTTTTTTATATCCATTACTTCTTTTGCCTCTATTGGCTATACAGTGTTTATATCATCATCTCATTTTTTTAACAGATGAGCAAACTGAGGGAAAAAATTTATTATTAGACTTACCCAAAAATCAGATAAGAAAGGGTTTGAGTTCAAAGTAAAGTGCATTTTCTTCCTGTGTTCTTACCATAACCCCAGTAACTTCTAATGGAGCAACAGGACTCTAGTACATATTGATTCAGCCTTCCTTCTCTAGTAATTTAAAGTAGTGGATATATTTCAACAATAGTCATCCACCTATCCACTCAAGCTTCTTAAAAATAATTGTTGTATTTCAAAGGAATATATGAAAAAGTTTCTTACTAGTTTGTCATGTTCATCATTCAGGAATATTTATTGATTTTCCTAGAGTAAGTGGGTCATAGGGTTTTAGAAGTCACAGATCCTTGTAAGAATCTGATGAAGATTATATATACTGCCTAAATAAATGCACATTCTCATGAAATTGTGCATAAACTTTGTGGATGTTCTCAAGAATATTAAAGGATATTCTTGAATACACTGGGGTCAATGAATCCTCAAGCTAAAGACTAATGTAATTGTAGATCTAAATTTCCCATAACAGCAAAGAAACTATCCAGTTATCCTTAGGTATATCTTTTTGTTTTAAAAATGTATGTAACATCCATCAAGAGAGTATATGAGAGGGAGAGGTGAGTGCACATAATCTAGAGAACTGAAGTCACCCAGATTTGGTTTAATTCTGCGAGCTTTATATCTCTGGATGTGATGTTTCATGTCTTTGAACTCAGTTTCCTTATCTATAAAATGTGGAGATTTTTAACAATCATTTAAATTAAATAATACTTGTCCAGTACTGAAGATACTGCCTGGACCTCCATCAGTTACTCCATAATTGATAATTATTTGGCTTATTATTGTTGTTGCTAAGGTGTTATGAGTATGAGTGGGGTTTTGCAGCAATAAATTACTGTACTATAATGTTATAGAATATTGAATTAAAAAGCTCCTACAAGAGATGGCAAGTTATAACTTAAAAGAAAGGTCCAAATTTGGCTAGAAGGAAGAACAAAGGAAATGTTCAGAAGAGGAACCTACACACATTGTGAAAAGCGTTTTATAAGAAAAAGATGTTTTTGATCAAAACAAGGTATAGTTTTTAAAAATTAAACATAAAAATAGTAGCTAATATTTTAGAATCTTTTTAATATTTTAAAATTTCATTCTGTGAGCAAAACATAATTCATATGGATGAGATTCTAATTGGACACATTTTCCAAGCAGGATTACATCTTCACCTTTTGAAACATTATGCAATGATAGAAAGGATTAGCAGAAAAGAAAGAAACTCCCCCAAAATATTTTCCACTGCATCTGGGGATATGCTAAACAACATCTGAACAAATATAGTTGACTTTTCACTGGCCCCCTGATAAGTTTGTATAAAACTACAAGAAAGATGAGACAGCTAGTGTTTATATATTTGAATATATTTGTTTTAAATATTTACATCATGCAAACTGCTTAAGCATTTTGAGGATATTTTGTGAATTCCTCATAAACTTTTAGTTCAAATGAAATTTTTGAAAATGTCTGTGTAATTGAAACCCCTCGTTGATCAAAGTGAACTTTATGTTATCAGGGTGATGGGAAGTAAAGAAGTGTGTAGGTATAGATATTCGTTTTAACTGGCCTCATTTTTCTCACCCATGAAATGGGATATAATATGTCTCTTCTAATCAGATCCAAGGCCTCAGTACCTCTGAAAGGTGGCCTATATTTGCTCCACTATATCTTTTTTCACTGTAACCATCCTATGACAGAGGCTATTAACTGTCTAATCCCACACACATTCGGTCCTTCTTTCTTGATAATAGAACCCCATGAGGACCTGTTGGTAGGGTTTCTGCCGCCCTCTTGACTCATGTGGTGGCATTCTAAGGAAAACAGGGCAGCAAAATATATGGAACCAAGGAATCTGTTGAGTGTGGAGCTAACTGAACTGGTCTAAAACCACATACCCCAGCAGGTGAAAGTGATATTTCTCTATCTTTTGTTTTCTAAAATTTACAACTGCTCCAAATCCCAAATTTAATCATCATTTATTATCAAGTCTTTATAACTTTCTTGCCTTGAACTTGACCCTGGCTTTCACATCAACTGCCATTCTTTTATTCACTTATTTGACAAATATTTAAGAAGAACCTACTTTGTGCCAGGCACTGGGTTAGCTGATTGTGATTATTCAAAGAACAGAATAGATAGGTTTACAGAGCTTATTGTCTAGCAGGGAAGATAAGCATTAAACAAATGAGCAAGCAAACAAATATATAATTGCAAATCATAGTAGAAAAATTAAATCATGTGATTAAAGTTCACACAATGGTTTTGATTTGGATTGGGATTCAAAGCAGGTTTCTCTAGAAATGATAGTAATTCAAACCAAAGGATTTGCAGAAGTTACCAGGAAGAATATTGAAGGATAAGACCATGCAAAAGACCATTGGGCAGAAAAAAAGTATTAACTCATTAAGGAATTGGAAGGAAATTATATGACTGGAGTTTAATGGGTAAGAAAAGAGATGCAGCTGGGAAGGCATGTAGGGGACGTAAAATATAGAGTTTGTAAAATGCTAAGGTTGATTTGAGATTTTGTTGTAAGGGCTATGAGGACTGATAGAAGAAATTTAGGAAGAGGATGGACATTTGTTTTTGAATTAGTATTCTGGCAGTAATGAAAAGGATGGATTGGAGGGGAGCAAGAGTAGAAGATGAGAAAAGTAGATCTGAGTCAATTACAGGGGTCAGGTGAGGGAAAATGGTGATTTGGATTAGAAGTAATCGCAGGGAAAATGGAGAAAAGTGTGTGTATGTGAAATCAAGTTTGCTAGTAAGATTAACAAAATAGGAAAAAAGGATTAAATGTGGAGGAATAGTTAAGAATAGAGCATTATCATATGAATAATGCCAAAATACCTTCCTCCAGAGAGGGAGGAGGTAGCATTTCCTGGAAAGGAGAAGTCTGGAAGAGAAGAATATTTGGAAAGAAATAAAAAATTCACCTTTAAACTGGTTTCCTTTATCTGTCTGTGTGGCAAGCAAGTTGGCATATCAAGTTAGAAGTTGGATAAACAGGCATGGAGATTAGAAGAGTGATTTAACTTATAAAATGCAAGCAATTTTTATTTCTTCCCTGCTTAAAACCCTTCAACAGCTTCCATTCTCTTTAGATATGAAAACACCCAAATTCGCAAGCATTCGTGATTAAACATCAATCTACTTTTCCAATCATATATCCTACTATGTCCTTCAAAAAAACCTATCTCCTACTCACACTGATTTGTGAATATACCAAAAATTTTCACAACCATGTACCTTCTTTGTTCATATTGTCTGCAGCTACTCTAGTTTCTACCCATGCCTTCTTCCCTTACTTTTAGCTTTAAATATGCTTCTTACATTCAAGACCCAACGTTTAACCCAAATCCTTTGAAAAGCATCCCCTAGTGACCCAATATATTCTTCCTCCCTTAGTATGATGTGGCTAATATACTTATCTGAGTATGCAAAAAATATTTAAATGTCTTATATGCTCCAAACTGAATTTGGTTCCTATTTTGAGTGTATATTCTACCTGATGACAGAAAATTTAATGTAGTCAACCCCAGTTTTTCCAGTCAGTTAGTCCTTAACTCAATTACTAAATTTTTCTGTCAGCTCAAGATTGTTTCAGTTAATTCAGGATCTTACAAGCTGTCCTTTATCTCTAAAGGGTTATATTTAATTACACAGGATGAATTCCCAAGGTATTTACATGGTAACAAGGCATTGTGGAGTGGGTTACGTGTTACCCTATAAATTCCTTGACATTGAGTGATACTTCTTTATTTCTATTGACATCTACTTATCATCACTCATCTTCCTGGTCTTTCTAGTTGATGTTCTCTACATCCTCTTTACCTCTAACTTGAGTCTACTACAGGATTAAACTCCCTCTTGCCTAACTTCCATACCCACCTTGATAGACAAGGAAAAACCAGATGGTCTCCCACATTCACAGAGGTTCAGAAAATTTGTCAGAATTGCCTCTGGCTCACCAATTTTTCCATGGAGGCATGCACATTCACTTTTACTATCCATTTCAAGATTTCTCCATCATATGGGGAATCTTCTGAGAGGTGACAAACACCTAGGATTCCAGCCAAAAAACTCAAATTCTCTAGAAGAGTTTCTATCAGTTAACGTCCCCCAAGATTTTAAGGTTTAACCTTGGACCCCTCTTCCAAGATTCTAATTTACTAACTTCTTCACAAAACTCCTTCCCTGACCAGACATTACCTAATTTCTTGGTGAGGGGTAGACTTGCTCTCTATATCACCCTTTTATATGCACTGTTAAGACCATGAGCTTTATTTCTTTTTTTTAATACATTTTTTTTTCACAAGTGCTTTAGCTTACATAAATGTTACATAAAAAATATAGGGGATTCCCATATGCCCTACTTCCTACTCCTCTTACACTTTCCCACATTAACATCCTTTATTAGTGTGGTACATTTGTTACAACTGATGAACACATATTGAAGCATTGCCACTAACCATGGATTATAGTTTACATTATAGTTTACACTTTTCCTGCACAATTTTATAAGTTATGAAAAAATATATAATGGCCTGTATCCATCATTGTAGCATCATGCAGGACATCATGCAATGAGCTTTATTTCAATACTCTTAGAGACCTTGGCCTTTGGAAATTAAAAAAAGTCTGGCTCTTACATATGACAAATAATGGCTTAAAAAACTAATTACCTTTACTATGAATATAAAAAGTCCACTTAGATATTCAAAAGCAAAAAACAAAAATTGGCTCATTGTTCCCTATATTTTATATAATCAGTCCTCTGAAGTGATGCTTGCCTCCAAGGGAATAAGGGAGTCTCCTGGGAATCAGAGGGTTTTAAGAAGTAAGGAAATGACCAGGTTTGTTAAATTTCAAAATTTAATCCCACTGCAGATCTTCATTAGAAAACACTCCATTGTATTTATATTATAGTTCAGTGATTAATATCTGTCCACTCTTTGGGAGAGGTAGTCTTGTGAGAAAGTTAAGAGGTCCTTAGGTTTTGTGTCAGATGGCCTGGATTTAAATCTCAGCTCAACCACCTAGCAGCTGGGAGGCTTTGGGCATTTTAATTAGTCTTCCTAAGCTTCAGTGACTTTATCTGTGATATTGTACCAAATTCAAAGGGTTGTTGTGATGATTAAATTATATATTCCATATTAGGCACTTAGCATAAGTGGCCTGAAACACAAATACGAAGAACTCAAAAAAGCTAGTTTTAGTTATTGGCCAAAGAATTATTCTTTGAGTTTCATAGCAAATGAGACCATATGGATCATCTAATCCAATACTATCACTCTGTAGAGGAGGAAAACAATTTTCAAAGGACACAAAGCCTGGATAAAATGCAGTCTTCTGACTCAAGCATTTTGTTTTCTCTGCTTTATATTATATTATATTATTTATATTAAACACTTCATACCGACCACATGAATGAATGATTATAAAATATGATTATATTTGGTAGTATCATCTATGACCTAAAGATGTACCAAAAGGTAATTCTGATAATGAATATCAATAATATAAATATGTAAAAAAAATTTTTGGTTATGATCCTGAGCTCCCAAATCCATGAGCAGCCCTCTTTCTCTATGTCCACAAGAAACTTACACTAGAAGGATACTTAAGGCAAATAAATTCAGGTTTATTGCTGTTCTGAGCTTTGGAATCAGTTCTCCACCCCCTTTTTAAATAAAAGTGTTTCTCAAATTCTCATCCCTATCATCAGGAATCTAGGAATTCTCTACATTTTAAAAATGTTTTCCTTTTGATGATAATCTAAGAATTAATATGAGGGTGTCATGGGTCAATATGATGTCCATCTTAGAGTATGGACTACATTTTAAAAAGGTGGATAGTGTGAATAGAAAAAAGTAGGTGTCAAAAGATTGCATTAAGTGACATGGTTAAGATATAATATTTTAGTAATATGGTTAATTTCAATATGTCTGACTGAAGTAATATTTGAATGATTAGAAAGCAACAGTAATCATTCCTCATCCATTGTGTGTATGTTGTTTGTTTTTAGTTGGAAATATTACATTATGTCTGCCAACTAATGGGAACAACCCCTTAATAGGAAGAACTTGATGCAGAAAATAGGCAGTATATTTGCAGGAGCAAAAGTCCTTGAATAGAAGAAAATGAATGGGCTCAAGTACACGAGTGCAGTGTCTTCAATAAGAACTGGAATACTGTGTGCATTATTTGGGGGATGATAGTGTCTATAGATGGATAAGCATGTATCTGTTAAATTTAGTGGCAGCATGAAAAGTTTTTCTTCTCATGCTTGTATATTCTCAGTGAAATAAGAAGCAGAGTCATCAGCTGAGGAATGAGGAGGACACTGTGAAATGGTTCACTTTGAGAGTGTGAGAGTGAATTGACTAGGAAATGTATTAGGTATTGCTTGGCAGTGCTGAGAATACTTAAAGTTTGACCTAATCCACAGAAATGAGGGCCTCATAGAGGGACTCAATGAAGGAAAACAGAAAGTATGAACAAAAATTAATCCAGGGAAATGGATGTGGCTCAAATGATTGGGCTCCCATCTGTCATATATGAGGTCCAGAGTTCAATTCGCAGGGCCTCCTGGTGAAAGGCAAGTTGGCCCACACGGAGAGCTGGTGCAGCAAAATGATGTAACAAAAAGAGACACAGAGGAGAGACAATAAGAGACACAGCAGACCAGGGAGCTGAGGTGGCACAAGAGATTAAGTGCTTCTCTCCCACTCCAGAAGGTCCCAGGATCAGGTGCCACCTAAAGAGAAGACAAGCAGACACAGAAGAACACAGAGAAAGCAAACAGTGAGCACAAAATAACAGGGGGGTGGGGAGAAATAAATAAATAAATCTTTAAAAAAAAAAATGAATTCAGAGAATACCAACTATCCAGATGGGAAAAAAAGAAACCTCAGGGTATTTGTACTTACCATAAATGGACAATTTTATATAGCTTGTAGATGATGATGTAATTAACTTCTGTGTTTTAAAAATCACTTCTGTTAACCTTTAATGATTTTTGCAAAACAGGTTATATTTAGTAAAAGAAGTTCTGATATTTTTTTAAAAATTGAATCCAGGTTTGAGATACTGGAATAGGAAATGTTGGTAATATATAATTTTGTGTGTGTGTGTGTGTTAGTGAGGTACAAGATGCTTTCAGAAGACCAAAAAGACTCAAATTAACACTAGCTTTGCAAAGGTTGTCTATTTCAACTTGATTACTTGAGAAAAATGGGGATAGCAAAGTCACCTACTAAATGGCACAGACAACTGACAGGTATAGGAAGTGGCAGAAAAGTCAAATCAAGAAGGACAGACAAATGCTTCTAGACACACACTAGAGACATAAAAGTAAAATTGATATTTGAAATGGTTGGCAGTAAGTGAAGATCTTCATGCAATTGATATCCATGCCATGTTTATTAAATTTCAGAAAAGCAAATACTTTTTAAAAGTTAAGCATTTGCTAGGGGAAAACTGAATAGTGGCTCTGACCATCTTAAAAAAGAATTTTACAAACTTAAAGTATAGTAGGATCAGAAGTGACATTTAGGTACCCCCTGGAGCAACTTACAATGTGGAATAGAGTTTGTGGGGAAAAAAATGTCTGTAAGTAAATTTAAAGCTGGAATCATGAGGTCATTTGATTTTTTAGTATCAAATTCATGCTCAAGAATGATAAGAAGATAGCAAAGACTCTGTAAACTTTGTTTCTTGACAAGTATGTATAAGAATCTCAATCCCAAATAATCTTTTAGGAGACAAGTAAGGGGTATATGAGAATAGCGATAGAGACACTGGTTGTTTTACATTAGTTTATGAACTACATATAAGTAAAGCATAAAACTATATGTATAACCCCAGTTTGAGTGATAAACTATAAGCAAATTGTATAAAACGTGGTTAATATACATGGGCTATGATCACACAAATAGCTACTTTCAGAAAATCAGAAGCATGCCAAGATGTTCCTTAACTGTAAGAAAATTTCCTAATAAAGCAATAGAGCCTATACAATTAAATTAGCCTTACTCCCATGGCAGGCAGGTTATACTGGTCATTTTCAGGAATACAATCTATTGAGATTAAGCATCATTAGTTTTCACTAATATACTAGAGTTCTTTGGAATGGACAAATAAGTAGTTGGACAAGGAGGAACTGGTGGGTAATTGGTTTTGACAGGAGAAATTTGCAAGATGTTATTAAGTCTCTGTAACAGAATCAAGTTTTGTTGGCAAGGCAAGAAGGGAAGTGATTTCTTTTTTAATCCTGGGTAATACAACCATTCTAACCCAGACTTCGAATTTACCTCAACTCCAATTCATCACAGATTCCAAAGGAAATTATTAATATAATATAAAAAATATGAACCAGTACTTGAAAATATCAATAATCACTATCCATATTTAAAATATTTTTGAATAAGGAATAACTAGTATATATATTGAAGTTGTGTCCAAAAGCTTTTTTGTGGAGGTTTCTTTTTTTTTCTCTTTTGCTTGATAAAACAAGGAAATGAGTAGAGGAGATGCTGACACCTTTAATTTGAAAATATGAAAGCTGGAGGTGAGAGAAGGCCATAGCACAAACAGAATCCACTCCTCTTTGTTCATTTTCCCCATCGAAATTCCATAGCAGTAATGCTGGACAGACAAGTTATATGCAGCCTCATCAAGTGGAAGGACAGCATGATGTTAAGACTCTCACCTGATATGGGAACAAAGACAACATCAGTAAGGAGGTCAGATGTGACATGCGTTTGTAAAGGTCAGACAGAAAAAGAGTAGAGATATTTGGTCTTTCAGACAAAAACTCACAAAACATGGAATCCTCCTGGAATTACCTACATAGATTATACTCCCTTCCTACATTACTCTGACTCCAGGATCTCTACACTATTTATAGAAGCTTTTATCAATCTGCCCTTCAGAAAGAAAAAAGAAAGAAAGAAATTCAGCAACAACATTTTAATATACACACACTCAAACATGGGCAAAAGAGAAACTGAAGAGATCACAATCTGTGACTCATTAAATATTGGGAACATTGAAGGAGAAACAGGCTTGGCAACCACATTAATGGAATCAGTTTTGGACATGTTGAGTTTCAAGCACTTATGACACAGTCAATGGAAATGCTTATTTGTTATATATGGTAGGCAGCCTTTAAGAAGGCCCTTAAGATTCTCTCCTTCTAATACTCATGCCCTTGTGTAATCCTTTCACCTCAGGGGCCTGGGCCAAATGACTGCTTTCTTTTTTTAAAATTGGGGTACACTGTGTTACACAGTCCTATTGTATTTTTTTTTATTTTATTTTTATTCTAGTAACATATATACAATCTAAAATTTCCCTTTTTAACCACATTCAAATATATATCTATTATTCGTTAATTATGTTCACAATGTTGTACTACCACCACCACCATCCATTACCAAAACTTTCCTATCAATCCAAATAGAGATCTACAATTTAAGCATCAATTCCCTAGCCCCTGATAACCTATATTCTAGCTTTTTACTCTACCAATTTGTTTATTCATATTCTTTTATATCAGTGAGATCATACAATATTTGTCCTCTAGTGTCTGGCTTATTTCACACGACATGATGTCTTCAAGGTTCATCCTAATACGTGAAACAAAATGACTATTTGCAATGTACTTTTTTTCTTTCCCCTCTTTCACTCTTGCTCTTAGGAAGCCAACTACCATATTGTGAGCTGCCCACTGAAGAGGCCTATGGGGCAAGAAACTATTAGATGCCTCAGATCAAACAACGCATGAGGAGTTGAATACTGCCACCAATCACGTGAGTAAAGCTTGCAAGTGAGTCCTCCTTCATTTGGGCCTTTAGATGAGACTATATTCAAGGCTTATAACAGGGCTGCAACCTTGTAAGAGGCCCTGAACCAAAGGATTCAGCTAAGCTGGGCCCAGGTTCCTGACCTGTCACAGAAACCATGAGTTTATTGTTTAAAGCCACTAAGCTCTAGGATAATTTGTCATGCAACAAGAGATAACTAATACAATTAGAGTAATTGGATATAACAGTTAGACGCTCAGGATAAAACCTGGAGTCTTAGAATTTCAGGCATATCAGTATGTGAGTGGTACTTGTAGTCATGGTCAAGAATGAGTAACCCAGGGAAAAACTAAAGTGTGGGAAGAGGACCAATGACAGAAGTCTTCGTGCTAAGGATATTGACTTACCTGCTAACCACTTCAGAAAGGAATCTTTCTGTTTTTCTGTGGAGTTTTCTTGTTTAAAACCTATTCACCACATCTATAAATATACAGAGATAAATGCCTTATTCAAAGACACATAAAATTCACATGGCTAATGTCTTAGCTTGCCAAAGGCTGCCGATGCAAAATACCAGAAATGGATTGGTTTTCATATGGGGTTTTATTTGGGGGTAAAAGCTTACAGTTCTGAAGCTGTGAAATGTCCAAATCAAGGCATCAGCAGAGATGCTTTCTCACCAAAGTCAGCTGCTATGTGTCAAAGCAAGATGACCGCCCATCTCTACCAAGCTCTCTGCCTTCCCCTCCTGAATCTATGGTTTTCTCTACTGTCTCCTGGAGCCCAGCTGTGGGCAACCAGGCTTAAGGTTTGTCTATTTCTGGGTCTCGTCTCTCAGTTACTCAGAGCTTCTTTGCCTTTCTGCAGCTGAAGGCAACAGAGTCCTCTCTCACATGGCAGGATAAAAATGGTGGCTTCCTTTATCTGTATTTTTCTCTGTTTGTGTTTCCATTATATCAGACCCAACAAAAGGGCAGAGACTAAACCTGAGTCACGCCTCACTGACAGTCCAATTGAAAGGGTCTCATACCTACAGGAATAGATTAGCTCAAAAACATAATCTTTTTCTTTTTGGGATTCATAAAAGAACTTCAAACTGTCACAGCTAGTGACTCTTTTTTAAATTGAGTTCATACTTTTTCATATGTGTGTAATGCACACAAATATCACTTTGCATGTCTCCTCTAAGAACCAACTTAAAATAGAAAATTACTGACTTATATAGATATCTCTATTTTAGGTCAGAGTGTTCACCAAAATGCCTTTGGGTTGTTTTTAATTGAGAAAAGGCAAAGTGTCAGTAATATGAACAGTTGTTTTATTTTGTTTTGGGGATAATGTATTCTGCTTTTTTTTGAGGAAACAATAAAGAATAACTCAAGAAACAAATTGCAGCTAAAATGAAATCATTTATTTTTTTTTTCCTAAATGGTGCTAAGAGCAGTAAAGCTTATGCTATAATGAGATTTTAATTATCAACATTTCAGTGCCAGCATCAGCCTCACATCCCTGCTTATAAGCTACCATATCTGGTGGCATTTACATTCCAAAAATACCAGATAAATAATCTATATGTGATAGATAGATAAAACCTCTTCATAGAATGCATTCATTATTAAGATATGAACAAGGCATTATATTGCAACAGTAATTTTAGAAAAATTATCCTATATTGTACCTATAAATGTTTGTTGCAATCATTTAAATTTCCTAGATTTTTTGTTCATTCTAGATTAAGAAATAGAATGATATAATGGAAAAATGTGAAATTATTGGGATTTGATTATAAAAATCAGCTAAATTTAAGTCATAGATGTCAGACAACAATTTTAAAGGAAGTAATCTTTATGGTCAAAATAAGGTGCAGCATTTCTTTGATTAAATGGAGAGATAGATTGTATATTATAGTTTTATAAAATCTGGAGCATATTCAAAAATCTAAACCTCATGGAAACCCTAGCTGTTATTAAGCCTTCATTTTCATTCTGCTTTCAGGAATGTCTTGAGTGAACAGAAAATGAAGAAGAGGGATAACTCATAAAAGAATTGTCAGATTCAAATAATCTCAGAACAAATATTCTATCATTTCCAAAGATAATTACTATTTGATCTTCTTCCTTCTCTTCTTGTAATGTTCACAATATTGAACTGATTTCCTCAGGTTTTCTCTCCACATCAATCCTCCTCCATTATCCATTCTGCTCTGGATCTGGAGGATGATCTTCATGGGGTGCATTAACCAGATTCCCTTGTCTTCTGGTTTCTGTTTCGGATTGACCAGTGGCATCATTGGCAGGATATTGGAGAAGAGTTAGTGGTCAAGGTATTTATATGACTGCTACTTTCTTAGCAGACCTCAGGATGATAGTGACTGATTTCTTCTACCAAAGGTACCTCTACTACAAATTCAACTCTCTTCAGGTGCCACTCCCTCTCCTTCGACCTCTTCTTCTTTCATTAGGCCTAGAGATATTAATACTAACTACTAACAATTTCATAAATAGTTCCTTCATTAAATTCTTATCAATTATTGCATTTGAATGTATCATCTATTTCCAGCTTGGATCTTAAGTAATAACGTGGGCAACACACATACACACACACACACATATATTTATAATAGAACACCAAAAGAAAGCCATTGGGTGTTTTGGCAACATGTCATATTTTTTTCATGTACTCTCCTTCTTTCTATGTAAGTTCAAGAAATAAAATTCAGGAAGGAAAAAGATCTTGTTCAGCAAATCCCGCCTTTTCTTCCAGATTTATAATGCCAGTTTGCAATCCACCTAACAGTTGTATCAGCTGAAATAACATTCCCCCCAAAAAATGATAATCTAAAATAACATCCAGCCTTATCTTCCAGTTGATATGTGCTCCACCTTTAAGATGTTTATTGGATAAGATGCAATTGGATACCTCCAGTCTTCACAATTTACCAAGATTACATAGAAATTCCTATATCCATGGAGTATCTATTTTGATTCCAATGCACTGCCTAATGTTCCAGAAAGTCACTCACACAACTCACATAATAGAATATGTAGACTATAAAGAAAATATAGAACCAAAGATATGATACACAGACACACATTCACACACATTTTCTCCCCCTCTCTTGCTTTCCCTCTCTCTCATTCTAATGTTCTCCTATCCCTTCTCCTGTAAGCCAATAAATAAACAAGCAGAGTCCCCTGTTCTTTTATCAAATAACATCTTTACTCTTCACAACAACCCCTAAAAGTTCTGCATGTTTCTCAATGTTGAATTTGGAACTTGGTCTTTTCTCTAAGATAAGTCTCTTTTTTAAGTCTCTTGTTGGCATTTAAAAGCCTCAAACTATGCTATGAACTGCAATGTAAAAGTTCTTTCCTACAAAATGTAAAATACCAAAATGATATTTACAGAATTTTAAATATCTTCCTTGTTGAATTTAGAACTGTCATGTATAAGGGCAAGAAGTCAGTCCTTAGCAGTGCTGGGGAAAATGAGAACAAATAGGTGAATTTTAAATCACAATTCACCCTCACCACAGCAAATGTCTCTATTGTGAAAAGCCAAATAAGTAAGAAGTCTGTTGTGAGGAGACCTACTGAGCCATTATTCTTTTAATACCTGACTACATGGCCTTGAGATTTAAATTTATCAGAATTTTGAAGTGGAAGTCAAAACATCAATGTTTATTACCTGTCTGGACCTACTTATATGCAAAATCAAAATAATACTATCACATTTGGCTCTTGAAAAGATTGAGATATTGAGCCTGCTGAATAGGAGTTCACATTAAAAGTTAAAATCTCTTTACCATCACAATTTAATAAAGGAGACAAGACATATCTACACAAAGCAAATTAGGTAGACTGTATTATATTCCATAAAATAAACTGTAATTGGGGGGCAATAGTGTTAGATATTGTATTTGGATGATGCTATAAAATAGAGAAAGTAAGACAGAGAGTAATGGAGAGTAAGAAAATTATATGACACATTTTAAAAGCACAAGATATGTATGCTAAAGAATTGGAAATAATCTTACTTGACAGCAGAGTAGGCTACTTTTAAAAGGAAGGCAAACATGGAAAGGTCAGCTTGCATTGAATATGGACAGTCTCGACTGCCTAGAAGAGCCCTCAGAAGACTTGATAGTCTTGAAGTCAAAGAGCCCTTGGTAGATAGGTAATAGGATCCTGTAGTTTTAGGGAGTTGCTTTTGATTTTTGTTTGTATGTAAATTACAAGAGATAGGCTTTAGGAAAATTCTGCCTGGAGCTTATGTATACAATTGAATTAGAAGAAGAGAATCTATTAAAGGGGTGAGATCAATCAGGAGCTGCTGAAGATAGTGCAGGTAATTTTGGTATGATCCAGGACTGATGCAGAAGAACTAGAAAGCTGAGGAGAAATGGGAAAGACACCTCAGGGGCAGATATGACAGAGGGCTGGTAACTGGCTGAATGTTAGTCTAAAGAAAGTACAGATAAAAGATGCTTCTTAACTTTCTAAGTCAAGAAACTAGGAGAATAGTTATTCCCAAAGCAGAAGAAGGAGCAGTTTTGTGAAGAAAGAGTCTAGGTTCTGACGTAATGAGTTTGAAGTGTGAAGAGATGAAGGTGGTCATATTCAATAGTCAGTTGGAAAAAAGAATCTGAAATGCCAGAATATCCTCAGGGCTAGAGATGTAAATTTAAGAATCGGTAAAAGTGAATGCTGAAGTCATGGATGTAGATGGGATTATAAAATAAGGAGAAAGAGGACTAAGGACAGGAATCTTAGGAAATGCCTATATTTAGCAGGTGGAAGAGATATAAAGAATTCATGGGAGTAGGAAGAAAACCAGGGTAAATACTATGAGACAGTATTGCATAGCTTTTAAGAAATTTAACAAACTAGGATTCCAATCCTGACTGTTTCCTCATCTGAATAGTGGGGGTAATAATGGTACATGCCTCATAAATTTGCATGAGATTAAATCCAGTAATGCAAGAGAAGCACTTAGTAATATGCCTGGTACAGAGTTACTATTCAATACGTTTTGGTAATATAATAATAATGAAATAATAACTTTTAGTCAAAAAATAAGAATGTGAAACAGTTGAGGCTAAGGCTGCTATAGCCCTCATTTTACAGATGTGGAAAAGAAGCCAGAGATGTTAATACCTTGGCCAAAGAGCCATAAAAGATGGTTCCGGGCTCTAGCCCAGGTCTGTCTGACTCTAGAATATTTTCTTACTTGGTAATGAGTAGTGAGTGAAGTAATTTGGACTCATATTCCTTGAAGAAATGATTCTTTATTAAGTTCTGTCCAAGAGCATGTATTCTAGCTTCCTTTCTAAAGTTTTCTATTTTGTTTGTACAGACTTGGTTTTGTTCAGAAATGTGGAAACAGTAGCTTTAAATAGCATTTATTATTTTTTTAAAAATGGCTTCTAGTACCAACACACTTTGTCTCTAAAAAGTTCTCTAGACAGCTTAAATTTGTTTCATGGTACTATTCCCAGGTTTACAGGACGTGTTAGAGAAATAGTGTTGCTTTCAGTTTGCACAGCATTTATATTCAGGATTTCCATTCAGAGATTAAATTGGGAAATGAATTAACTAAACTAATACCATTAGCTCTCCATTGATTAGACCCTGGCTTTTGCTGAGATATAAAAATATTCTCAGTAAAAGCAAGTACATCAACCACCTTAAAGAATAAGCCCTTTTTATTATTTTGCCTATTGACCACTTTAACCAACATAGACCCAGATAGAAAGCTGAAGATAAATATTTGTAAATCCACACACCTTTATGTTTATACTTAAAAATGATTAAATTCTCTGAAATTCTCTAAGAAGAAAAATTTGTATTTCAAAAATGTTTTAAAAAACAGCCAATATGATCTTTAGAATACACCTAAATCACAAAAAGATAGAAAAATGGTATACCAACAACTAATCAAAAGAAACTTGGCATAGCACTATTAAGGCTTAGTAACAGGGACTTTAAGGCAAAAAAAGTACTTCAGAAGATATATATCATTATAAGAAAAAAAATTTATATCACCAGGAATCTCACCATTCTAAATGTGTACATCCTTACTAACATAGCTTCAGAATTAAAAATCAAACATCATAGGTACAGATTTGTAATACATCTCTCCAATGGCTGATAGAGAAAAAAAATCTACAGTGAAAATAAAGTTACTTGCATCAGCATGGATAAATTTCAGAAGCAAAATGAAGAGTAAAAAGCAAATCACACAGAATGTAGATTAGTGATTACATATGGCTGCAGGTTGGGGATGTGAACAGGAATAAGTAGTAACTGCTAATGGGTATGGGGTTTCTTTTGGGGGTGGTTAAAATGTTCATGCTGATGGTTGTACAACTCTGTGAATATACTTTAAAAACACTGGGAGCAGATGTAGCTCAGTGGTTGAGCACCTGTTCCCACGTGTGAGGTCCCAGGTTCAATCCCTGGCAACTCTTAACAAACAAAAAAACAAATAAAACAACTTTCACTGGGGAGTAGATGTAGCTCTGTGGTTGAGAACCCACTTCTCATGTACGAGGTCCTGGGTTCAATCCCTGGTATCTCCCCCACCCCAGAAAAAAATTGACTTGCATACTTTAAATGGTTAATTTTATAGTATGTGAATATCTCAATAAAGCAGTTTAAAAACAGAAAGCAAGTAACAGAAGAATATCCATAGTCTAATGTAATTTCTATTCACTTTTTAAAATGTAGCTATCCGGATAATAAAGATATGGACAAGATAAGGATAAGCACAAAATTGTGCTGCCTGTTATTTCTGGCTGCAAGATAGGAGGATGTGATAGAGCATAAAGGAAACAATGATAGTAATGCTACATTTTTCTGGTTGAGTGGTTTTGTAATTTTATTATTGCACTTTAAAACTTTGTGTTTTCCATATGTCCTCCGTTTCATAATAAAAAAACACTGCAAACATAAATGTTTCACATCAATTCTAATCATTCTACTCAACATGAGACTAAATATAGTAATGATAATAGTTCTCAATACAACTTCACACATTATCTCACTTTATTTCACTTTATCCTTACAATCAACTGAGTTGAGGCCTCCAATATCACCTTCCTATAGTACAAATAAACAGAACTATCACCTCCAAATGCCCAGTTTGATCAATTTGTCCAGAGTCAATGGATGAGCTTATAAATTTTTGTTGGAGGCAGAACTAGCACTCATTCTTCTTATTTTAGTTGGGTACATTTTCTACTATAATTGATATTTGACTGTTGTTGTCTGCTTATTTGTTTTCTTTAATTTTCCCTTCTGGAAAAACTCTTTGGTGATAGTAAATATAATTAAAACACAAATAGATGCCATTCATGGAGTCCTTATTATATGGCAGGATCTCTGTTCTCATTCTCTCATTTAATCCTTAAACAACTCTGTGATATAGGTATGAATGCTCTGATTTTACAAGTGAGGAAATGAAAAAATCAGAAATGTTTACTTACGCAAGGATGTAGAATTAATGATTGTTGATGATACAATTCCAAAACCCGAGTTTCTATGGCACCCAAATCAACATTTTGGTAATCTAGGCACCTTTATAAAATGTATATATATATATAATAACATTTATGTAAACAAATGCACATATATGCATATGTATTTATATATCATTTTACAAATAAAAAAAAATTTAAAAAAAAACAAATCAACATTTTTACTTACTATATGATCTATCTAGAATTTATTGCCAAAGTACTCATTGCAATTTAGGAGGGTGAAAGGAAAGTTACATATCTTTGTATCATGGTGAGTTTCATGTGTCAACTTGGCCAGGTAAGTGTACCTGGGAATTTGGTCAAGCAAGCACTGATCTAATTGTTAGTGTAAGGACATCTCATGGACTTAAATCATTAGTAAGTTGATTGCATTTATGGCTGATTACATCTACAATCAACTAAGGAGATTGCCTTCAGCAATGAGAGATGTCTCATCCAATTAGTTGAAGGCCTTTAAAGAAGTGATGATTTCAGCAGTCAGAAGAGAAAATTTCCATCTCTACTTCAGTCAGCCAGCTTCTCTTGGGGAATTTATCAAGAACCTTCATCATAGTACCTGACTTGCAGCTTGCCCTATGGAATTTTGAATTGCCCATCCCCACAGTTGCATGAGACAATTTTATAAATGTCATAATACTTACAGATATCTCCTGTCAGTTCTGTTTCCCTAGAGAACCCTTACTAACGCACTTTGAGATTACATTAGATGCATGTAACTGACAGTACATAAAAATAATACATGAATTGGTATTCTATTAATAGGACCTGAAAGTTTTAACTCACCTCCTATTTATCTGCAGTTAAGTTAATAATTTAAACAAATTATTAAATTAAACAAAACACTACCCACATCCACTTCCTGATGCTGTGATGAGCATAGTTCCTAAAATTTTGATTTTGCATATCTTTTTTGACAAATGAAATTTCTAAACTTCATTTATATCAGTATAATCTCCAGGATCTGGACTAAATAAATGTCTGAACTAAATAAATGTTTGAGGCTTAAATTAATTCATTTTAAGTTGTTTAAATTTTGCCCTCAAAGAAATGTCATGAATTGGAGTATAGGGGAAGGGGAAGAATAGGTAGAAGAAAGGTGCTCAATTGCCAAGATGAGATGAAGCCATTAGGTTCAAAACACCGATGTAAATCAAACATTGCTTATGCCATAGAATTTGTAAATTATAATACCTATTTTTAAAAATATTTTATTGTGAGTCATGCAATCATACTTTTTGATGTATGTGATTCAGATAGAATATTTAGCATCTTCTTAAAGGTTACTACTATAACCCTTAAGTGTGTGCTTTCTGTCCCTTCTGCAAGTCACTATTACCTGGGAAAATTGAATTTGAGTATTTGGTATTGATAATAAGTGTTTTGTTTTTATTCTCGAGGTACATTAACAGAACTGCAACAACATCAGTGAAATATAAACAGTTATATGGGGGAGCTGATGAAGGGAGAAATTATGTTTTCAAATGACACATGCTCAACACTCTAAAGTTCTCACATGCTTTTATGGGGAATTTTGTTGTGTTCATCTACCTTGAAAATAAAGTGATAAATATTATAATCTATTGCATGTGTGAGTAGTGTAGAATCAACAAAAAGATTGAGAATTATATTTTCAATTATTCTGTGAAGATTTTGTGATGGCTACAATATCATCAGGCTTGTTATTCTGACCTAATCAAATAGTAAAAATATATGACTATATAAAATTTTAAAAATTTATTGTTTTAGGCTTTTAAAAAATAATAAGGTCTAAATGGAATGTTGGTATGTTGTTCTATTTCAATGGCCTATTATATTAATAAAGATGTTAAAATTTCCTTTGGATTATATTTCAATGAAGTCTACATTATACAGAAAAAATAATTACTGTGCTAAAGTGCCTGGAAAATATATATGTATGTTTGCTCTAGTCTAATATGTATACTCATTTTCATATTATGGTTTCTTAATGTATTTAATCTATTATGAACTTTTTATTAATTAATGCATTTTAATTTTATTTGATTAGCCTAGGAACTGAAATGTAGATATATCAAAGGATTAATAATAAATAGGCATTAATTTTGGAGCCCAGTATGTAATGAGAAAAAGGATAAAATATACAAGTTTGAAAACAGAAATTATATTAAATCATTTAAAATATATTCATGTACATTTAAGGAAAATAAATATATATATAATAATAATATTACACTAAAAGAGTGTAAGGCTAACAAGTTCTAACATGAGGTAAGACTTCACAAAAAAATATTTTGGTGTGCCTATAACAAAAGAAAAGTTACCATAACATGACAAGCTTTGGTGATTGTCCTACACTACCTGCCATGATTTCCTGTTTAAAGGATGGAGAAGAGACTTAGTTACATAGAAAAATTAAAAGCCTATATCTTAGCCACATTCTAAAATTGGAAATTTGAGAACCAGGGATTTCTGTTTCCTTTGTGTTGCAAAAGGCCGTCATGATGTGAGCATAAAAAGAATAGAAAAATTCTGTACTGATTTTCTTTTTCTTCAGAAACCACATGCACACCAGGCTTAAGCTGAAGAAGGTGGCACCATTGGGTGGCAAAGATATGCAATTTTGATTGTGGTGGCAGTGGTGAATCCACTGTTTCATAACTTTTAACTCCTTTATATAGTGAGGACCTTGGAAGTCTTTGTGATCCTTTAAAATTGTCGTCTCTTCTTAAATACAATGTTGAAGGGAATAAGATTATACTGGAGGTTTTCAGAGGCTGTGACTCCTGAGCAAACTCATCAATTGCTATGGAGGCCCTTGAAGAAGATGTAGATCCAGGTAAATCCATACCAAGTGTATTGCAAAGTAAACGTCAAGATCTGAAAAACTCCAAAGTACTTTATGCTGCTTTGAAAAATGGCCCTAAAAGACAACTGGAAGACCAAAATAAAGATTGCTTAAATAATTTTTATTTTAAATTTTTATATTTCTTAATTATAATTTGTATTTTCTTTTAATTTTAATATTTAATTATATGTATATGTATATATTTAATAGTGTAGTAGTCAGAGTCCAGTCAGGAAAACAGAATTCACTCATTATTTTAACAGAAATAACTTATTAAAAAAAATTGTTAGATAAATTTTAGAGACAGCAAGGGAAAAATCATAACATGGAGTAACACAGATACAGTAACTACTGAAAGAAGCTACCACTCCTCGGGCTTGGAGAATAAAGGGGAAAAGTTGGGTTATTAGAACCTAGAAACTCATGTGGAGGCCTACAGAGCTGCGACCCAAAACCTTAAGAAGGGTGCTAACCAGCTGGTGCCTCAGGAATTTAGAAGAGGGCCCCATTGAACCTAACTAAGATCTGAGGAAAGTACACTAGCTGTTTGGTGCTGGTCTCTCTGAGGGGACACAATGAGGCTGACTCTGGAATGTGGGGGGAAAAAAATAGAAAACTGGAACCAACAGCTACTGCCAGGGTAAAGAACATTGCCAGAGAGACTCTGGCAGTGACAGGAAGTAAAAAGAGAAAAGGTCCTATCCCTTCTCCTCCTGACTGCTTTCCAGGCTTCCTAAGTGCCGCTAATTGAAGAAAATAACAGGGAGCCATGTGGGGAAGAAGAAATGGGGGTTTGCAGAGTCCTAGCCAAAGCATCACAAAGTAGAGAAGAAAAGGTTGATTTTGAAGTAAAGAGACAAAAATTTAGTAACCAACACAGTCTACTCCCTTGAACTTCCAAACATATCCTTCTTCATATATTTGAATTTCCAAGCAACAATAAAATTTGCATCCCTTCTTTAAAGAAAACACTTCCACTTTTTCCCAAAAAAAGTGTGAGACAGTCTGAACTGTCATTGTGTACTCTATGGGTGTACTCGGTGGGTGACAAACACAGTATCCATCTCTGGGAATTATTAATACCACCTTAAAAATTAGTCAACATTCTAAATATTATATAACCTAAAAACTACTGTAAAATTGAAGAACACCAACTATCCTTACATAAAGCAATAAGATGGCATGTACACATAACAAGCAAGGGGATCAGCTCAGTTTCTAAATCCCTCATTATATAATTGGTCATGAGGCCACAGTCACCCCTCTTTTACTATTCATTTTATGTTACCTTTGCCCTCAGCCAGGTCAGTTTGTTGGGGTTCTTTATCAGGTAGGGTGATCCAAAACTTCACTCCTGAAAAATCTGAATCTCTAGTGTTTTACTACACACACACACACACACACACACACACACACACATATCCTTAATGTAGCTTTCATTACCTTTTACTATTTGACATGGTAATACTAAAAGGCATTTCAGATAATCCACTGAACCCCAGGCATCATACTCCTATTATACAGGAAGATCCCAATTTCCTCTTGATAGTGACCATATCCATTAGAGTGACCCCCCTTTTTGCTGGCTAATTCAAAAGATGAGAAGTCCAAAATAGCCAAGTACCAGGCCAATTCAATGGAACTTTTATTGGATCCTCTGGTGGAAGCATTCTTCTTTTGAGAACTAAGAGCTCCAAATCATCATAACTCTATGTTGCAAGGACTGGAAGCAAAAAATTTCTGTGAGTGGGTTATTAGATGTAATAGTAAGTACAGCCTTTCCTACTTCTATTCTTGACTCCTTGACCCCAAAATTCTGGTTATTAGGAGTAAAAAGCATATTTTATGCCCAAAGTGCAAACAATGAAAGAAAAAATAGAAAAATGGGACCTTCTCAAAATTAAAAACTTTTGAGCTTCAAAGGAGTTTGTCAAGAAAGTGAAAAGGCAGCCTACACAATGGGAGAAAGTGTTTGGTAAACATTTATCCAATAAGAGCCTAATATCCAGCATATATAAAGAAATCCTACATCTTGAAAATAAAAAGACATTTTTCAAAATGGGCAAGAGATTTGAATAGACACTTTTCCAAAGAGGAAATACAAAAGCTAAAATCACGTGAAAAGATGCTCAACATCACTAGCTATTAAGGAAATGCAAATCAAAACTACAATAAGATACCATCTTACACCTATTAGACTGGCAGCTATTGGAAAAAAAAACAGAGAACTACAAGTGTTGGAGAGGATGTGGAGTAAAGGGAACACTCATCCACTGCTGATAGGGATATAGAAATGGGGTGATGGTGGGGAAAGGATGTGAATGGGGTTGATAGTGCTGGAATGTGAGGGTGAATGGGGTGGGGATTTTAGGATGGACTATCCATGGAAGTGGGGGAAGGGCTAGAGGAAGGAACAGGTGAAATCCAGGGATTTGTAGGTCTGTGGTTAAAATTACAACTGTGAGAATGTTCTTTTGGCAAATATGGCAGGGGAAGATCACTGGTGCAGGGTGTCAGTG